>BMAV01020053.1:34162-48366 GCA_019973955.1 Trichonephila inaurata madagascariensis
CTCTAACTCTGTCACTCATTCTCTCTCTCTCTCTAACTCTGTCACTCATTCTCTCTCTCTCTAACTCTGTCACTCGTTCTCTTTCTCTCTAACTCTGTCACTCATTCTCTTTCTCTCTCTATAACTCTCTCACTCATTCTCTCTCTCTCTAACTCTCTCACTCATTCTCTCTAATAAACACTCACTTTCTCTTTATATTTGTATACTCTCAACATTCGATGAGCAATTATTTCATGATCAGAAATAAATTCATTTTTTTTCAATTTACATGTACAAAATGGTTTGAAAAAAAAATCACAATCATTATTGACTAACTTACAATTTTTCAATCCTAGTTTAATAAAATTTAATTATTTACCTAACATCCCTCACAATATCTCCAAGTACTTCTTTTTTTATTATTTCATAGCCATCTATTTGTGGATTATTATTGTTTGCTAGCTTTCTGTTTAGTTCAGGCCCCATGTATGAAAATTTAGACGAGGTCAATGCACTTGTGTGTGTGTGTGAATGTTTAATTGTTCACTGAAACAAAATTTTTGGTCAATTTTATTTGGAACTTTTTAAAGCTAAGTATATTTATAAATAAAGGCTTTTATATATCATCAGAGACTGTTATTATAAAAAACTGATGTATATTAGTTCTTAAAATACTTCATATATATTTACGACGAGTTTGATGACTTGTAATCACACAGGTTTGAATTACACGATTTTGGGGGCAATTAAGTGTGCTGGGAAACCGATGGTTGTTATATATATATATATATATATAGTTAATTTTAAGCTATCAAAATGTAGACAAGAAATATTACAAATTCTACATTTCTTTTTAATGCTTTTAATATACAAAAGGAAAGTTAAGGAAAAATACTCTTAGGAATATTCTTGCTGCTTAAAGATATTTGGGAAAAACATGGTTATATAGATGTCATATAACAATTATAATAATACTAAACTAAATTAGTAAATTGTTTGTATCATATGAAATAGCAAATTTACAATTTTTACAGGGTCAAATCTCTGTAAAAAATATAATAATTTTTTATAATAATAACTTTTTTACATTTTTCGAAAACATTAGTCTTATTTTAGTACCGATAGTCAAAAATACCGGATATGAAAGTAGTAGGACTATTACTTTTCGATTTGAGAAATTTATTAAAATCAATTACTGTAAAATCCAGCGTATAACGCGCGCCGGTGTATTATGGGTACCTATACTTTCAAAGTCCATTTTTTAGTTTTTAGGTATATTCGCCGTATAATGTGCACACCTCCTTCATACAGAGGAAACTCAAATGTATGTGTGAAATGTTCTTATGTTTTCAAGTCATTTATTCGAAGTATTATCCCAAGCTTTTGAAAAAATAGTATACTTCTAGAACTACAACCCTTTAAGTTCATTAGAGGTATGTCATTTCTTTTAAATAAACAGTATTCCGATCCATGTAGAAGTTAAAATTTTTATGTTCATCTCTTTTTATTATTAATGGTATCATTTTTATAACTGGCGTATATAATGTGCCCCCGTACATTTCGATCATATTTTTTGTGTTCAAAGTGCGCGATATACGCCGGATTTTACGGTATGTTGTACTTAAAACCGAAATGCAAAATTTAAGGTAGAAATACTTATTTAAATTTGTAATTGAAAGTTGTTTTTAATTTTATTAAAATGTAGTTACATTTATGTAACACTAACTTTCCTTTAAACCTTTTTTTTTATGTCTCAATTTGCTATACTGTAAATTTTTTATCATATCATAGCTCTATTTTATTCCTATAGCATTGTAAGAATAAATTATACTATTTTTCTTAATTTTTAATCACCAAGGGCTCAACACTCAACATGAGTTCAATCGATTTTTCATTGAAATACTCTCATTTGCATTGCTTTATAATTCTTCCATCTCGGACAATTATTTCTGATGTCAGCCAAACCTCTCTCGCAGCGTAAAATATTGATGTAAATTCGCCATAATTGACGACGAACTCGATAAACGTATTCCCTTAAAAAAAAAGAAAGAAAGACAAAACACTCGTGTTCCATTTTGCCACTGGTTATTCCTAGTCCCTAGAACTGGACCCCCTTGTGAGGCCCTAAGACATGTATGATCACCTCAAACCTTAAATAGCGGCAGACCTCACAGACACTACACCATAAGACAATGCATTATTACCAATCCCATTGTAATCACGGCATATTCTGCCTTCCAGAGTGCCTTGTCCTGCACAATATGCAGTTCTGGAGACATACCGAATATCTGATCAGCCGTGCCCATGGGTTCGCCTGTTGCCAAACTCTTGTGTCTAATTACCGGATTTAGATCCCAAATCAATTAGGGAGGCAAGTCTATCGATTTTGGGATGTGTCCTGCCAGCGTAAATCATGCATGATTTATCGTGGGACACAATCGTCGCGGCGTTGTCCTGTGGCACTCCTTTCATCAACAAGGGATAAGGTGTGGTGGATGCTGCGACAAGGCCTCTGTTGACATTCGTTATTGAATTAGGAAAGCGTGACAACATCACAAGAGGTATTGCCTGTGTAAAGGTACTTGATAATCTTTTTTTCGGAAGTATTAACAGAATTGTCAATGGCCGTGCCCACTGGGCATACACTCGTCAATAAATTTGATGTCAAAGCGATTATGTTTGGGTCGATGATTTCGATTGGAAGTTATAATTGGATTATTTATATTTTTGTTCATAGCTTGCATTCTAATACACAAGAGATTATCCGAATTATATTTTTGTTTATTAATTTAAATTTAAGGTTGCATCACATGTGGGAAATCTCTAAAGTTTTCGTGAGGCATTGTATATATATGATTATATAATTATTTTTTCTATGTGTGTTTATATCGTGCAACTAAAGAGGCTTCTTTAAATTTTTTCATTTGTTATAATTTATTTTACTACCTATTTTCATAACTAATTATCTATAAAATTCTGCTGTAAAATTGTTTGCTATTTTAATTGTATAGTGGTATTTTTTTATTTTTATTTCAAAAATGATATAAAATAGTAATTATTTTGATTAATACAACTTTAACTTGAAATTGAAATTTTTTTATAAATGTGTAAGCTATAGTATATTTTTAAGAATTAAAATGCTTTTACTTGTCTATTTTTTATTAACGATATATTAGAAACAACACGAGAATTATTACTGATGGTTTGCATAATTTTGAACCACGTTTAAGTAAAGAAGAATGAATTGACAAACCACTCTTCAAAGCTGCAAAATCCCACCAGATTTACGTTTGTTTAGTAAATTTAAATGAAAAAAGGATTTTTTTCCCTTCATTTTGTACTGAACTTGATATTTCTTATACACTGTGTGTGTTAGCCACTTAAAATGCAATCTCATGTAGAAATCATCTAATAGACCTCGATAAGACATGCAATTGATTAGATTTACAGTGCCCGTGCAAACCATAGCTTCACCTCGAATCGCTTTATAATGAAAGAGAACAGAAAGGGATTTTCACACACAACAAAAATACTTATATTTGTTTTCGTGCGTAGCTTTAATAGGCATTAAATACGTTTGTGAGGAAGAATTGTCGTCTGTAGTTTGCGGATAACTCCCAAAATTCTGTATGCGTAATGAGAGAATCAAGTTATGACGCGAATGTTAAAAATGTGAAATTCTTAGGTGCAGGAGAAATGGATTCCTCGAAGGTGATGATTGCACTACTGTTGTATGATTCAATTGCAGGGAAAAAGAATAATGCAATGTGTTCATCGCTGGACTATTTTTGACTGCACATTATTTTCTTATATGTGGAACACCATACAAAGGAATGAGACGGAATCTTTTTTAAGGGATTACGATTCTGCCTACAACGTCATGATAACCATATCTACGACAAACAATACAAATGTAAAAGGTTGCAAGACTATTTGCATTACGTGCCGTCATATCGCTTCATCATTCAGGTTTCTGGTGTACTTGAATTCTAATGCACACCCTCTCCCACCAACAAGCATTGCCAATACCCTTAAAAGCTACCGCTGCATTTCTATAGAGCTTGTTGTCGTTCTTTACCTATATGGCTTAATTGTGACTGTTTCAATAGTAATAGACTGTTCAATCTCACTCGGTATGCAACGTTCAATAATTCTTCCTTGTCCACCAAGTTGTACTTTTACCGCTGTGGTACACTTGCTCTGCTCTGTTACCCATAGAATGCATGTCAATGACTGGTAAATGACTGGCTCAGCTTACACCACCCGCAGATACGCAGGATGAACTTCGGCAACTTTTAAAAGTAGCGTGGACTAACATATCACAAGTTGACGTGGCCATGATTGTGAATTCATGACTGGCATTGTAGAGTCTTCGGTTCAAATCCTGGTACCACTGAAAAAGCACAATCTAGTATTTGTCAAAAAAAAATTTGCCTTTACTTCTGTTGTACTTCATGGTGTTGCGTTTTGGATGACCAGCAGCACATATTGTATTTATTCTATTCTAAGCCACCCTTTTCTTGCAATGTTAATGCTACTGAAAATCGAGTGCGGCTTAGAATTGAAAGCAGAAAAATTCGTTGGTGGGGAAAAATTGAACATGATACTGATGGTTAGAGCAATTGCAGGTTCACGTAGGTATTTTTTTTAATACCAATAAAATAAATTAATTATTCCCTTTTTATTAGTATTTACTTATAATTTTTTTTAACTTAGTCAGTAAACTATTTTACAGTATTTTTAATTTTTTTCACAAAAGCGTGTTAAGAATTTGGGGTGCGGCTTAGAATCGATGGCGGTTTAGATTCTAATATAAATACGGTATTTTAATCTTTAAAAAGTTAATGAGAGAGAGATATATATATGAGGTTGGAGATTTTAAGACTGATTATTTTCTTTTTAATTTGCCAATTTAAAATTGTAACTATCACATTGTCAAACTTCTTTCTTTAAAATTCCTATTAATCAAGAATTATTTAAGCCTTCGCTTTATTTTTGTAGATTCATATTAACCTGTTTAAAACTGAATTAAGTAAAAAAAACATGAACATTAATTTTTTTAACAGATTATACTTATTTATGAACTTTTTTTGCTAAGTTACTTACTTATCTTCGTGCATAACAAAATTTGTAGCAACTAATCTAACGTTATCAAAATACCCTAGGTGAAAAATGAGTTACTTTTAAATAACCATTACAAATACAACGTTGAAAAATGTATACCATTAATTAAATTTTCTCTATTTAAAACCACATTACTAGAAGGTTCGCACTTTGGTTACTCTGTAACGAAATCGATAAGAGTAATGATGAAAACACTCTTTTTCATATTGAATAATTAAGGCTTCATTTAAAAATACTTGTTATGCAACCACTTGCGATTTAAACAGCAATAACTCATTTACATTTATCAAATTACATTTGCATTGCTACAAAGTATTTTTTTAAAAAAAAAAAAAAAAGAGTGCAAGATAAAATCACTAGAGCTACACAAAATAAATGTTTCAAAACCATCTTTAACAATTTAAAAGCTATCTAATAATAAATAGACCAGTTCTAAAGAAAAACTAATGCTTTTTCCGTCTTTTCACTTAACAACATTTCGAAGTTTCATCTCTCATTTATTAGTATGAATCAAACTAAAAATTATTTTTGCTGTACAGTTGGCCCCAAACCAGTTTCCACTGAGTCTCATGGTAATCTCGCTACTTCTGAGTAATCTACAACTTGATCGAGTGCTGGTGTGTTTTCGCATGGACATTAAAAACACCCATCAATCTTTTGACTGGGGTCAAATACTGGAGCACGGGTATCAACTCAGATACAATGTTTCAGTTCGTCCTAAAATGAGATGCAAACAGCGTAAAAAATTTCTCTTCTTATTCTGAATTCCAATCGTGCACTTAATATTTTTAAACGAGTTATAAGTATAATAAAAAATCTCGACACTTTTTATACATTTAGGGCTGTGATAATTTTATTCTGATATCCATACCATAAGTTTTTTTTTATAATGATTGCCAACGGCCATGTTGTCAAGTTTGAGTAAGAATTTGAATTGATATAAGATATTTAAAGGAGAAAATCTTATTTAACCTAAGTGAACTTCGACTGACTTGAATATTTTTTTTCCTTGTTGAAAGAATAAGATTTTATCGGGTTTCGCTGAAATCATTGGAGATTTTCATGAATTTTTCATGTAGGCTTTCAGCTTTGTAGTTTAAGGTTGGAATTTTTTGTAAAGGATATTATTATTCGTTTGCATATCTGGTATTTATAGCATTTGTTCTATAATTAGATGTACTAAAAATAGAGAGCTAAACTTAAATATTTTTCGAAGTTTTTTAATTTTAATTTTTGAGATAAGGTCGTCGTCTCTGGGATATGGAAAGAGTTTGCTTACATTGATTAAAAAAAATGTGCATTTTATTTTTATTAAATGTTCAGAAACTAGTAGTGAAAAGGAACCACAGGGGAAAAAAAGATATAATCTATATTCTGTTGAAAATTGGCTGTAATTTATTTTTCAATTTCTTATAAACTCCATTTGGGCAATTCTGTAATAATTTTCTGAACGCTATAATAAAAATAATAAGATTTAATTGTAATATTTTTAATCCTAGTTTCATTTTAGGCTTAAAACAATTTTAACCATTTATTGCGTTCTGATTTGAAGTAAAATATTTGTATTTTGTGTCTTTCTTTCTATGTAAATTTAAATAAAAAACTGTTTATTTTTATTTACCAATTATTTTGAAAATTAGAATATGCTCTTCAACAGAAAATTATTGCTGCATTTAATTTAAACTCTCTTTTTTTAAATGAATTGTTTTTAAAACAAATTATTAATTTGAATTTTGTTTGTGTGTGGGCAATATGTCCCTTTTAAAACGTCTTCGGTTGCTCAAAAATAACTGAAATTTTGAAGTAATAATTTTTAATGTACTCTATTTAAGGGACAAAAATTATATTTGAATACCAAAGATTGAAATATACTACATAAATTTTGGAAACAAAAAAGAGAGGAATGCTGCAGTATTTATTACTTCGCAAACTGAGGAGTACTTTAAAAAAAAAAAA
Source organism: Trichonephila inaurata madagascariensis (assembly GCA_019973955.1). Taxonomy (NCBI): domain Eukaryota; kingdom Metazoa; phylum Arthropoda; class Arachnida; order Araneae; family Nephilidae; genus Trichonephila; species Trichonephila inaurata. Next base: position 41,222 of record BMAV01020053.1, read on the forward strand.
GGTTTGACCAGCCTTATAGTTAGTCTACTTTCCTCCTTTCTGTTAATAACACTTTGGGAGAATTCTATGTTATATAATGAGTAGAAGTTTTAAATCCATTTTTAATAAAAAAAGGTTGCATAACTTTATATACATACAGTCGAAACTCTCTTTTACGAACTTTTTCCTGGAACCAAGAACATTTTACTATTTTCTTCGTAAATTAATGCCCAAATAACGAAGTGCTTTTTTTATTTAACAACATTTTCTCCTGTGATTCTGTTTTTTTTTCTCTCCCTATTTTTAAAACATTTCAGAGCACTTTTCAAATTATTTTCTCTCTTTTAACACATTTTATGGTCATCAATGACCTTGAACTGATTTTACCAAGTGCCTAACTGCCCTAGAGTAATGAAATTGCCATAATTTTTGAAACACAAAACTCAAATAAAACTAACAGATTTTGTCAGTAATTAAATAATTAAGGATTCATGTGTGGTAGTGTATGCTTAAAATTACTGGTTATGAAATAATGTACGTTTAAAATTACTGTAATAAATTGTGGTTAAAAAAATTCCATAATTCTAATATAAAATAATTTTTTAATGTTGAAAATACAGTGCATTCCTGGACAATGTTTTTTTTTTCTTTTTGTTTTCCGTGCAGATTATTTTTCGATGGGTAAGATATATAAAATAAATAGGTATTAATTTTCGAAAAAAGTGTTTATAATTACTTTTTAAGTAATATATAGTATTTATGAATTTAAAATTTGTGTATTATGTGGTTTCTAAAGTATATTAAAAGATGAATCTCTATTTAGCGAATTTTTCATTTAACGAACTTTTTTTTCGGGCTTTAGCGACTTCGTTAAATAGAGATCCAACTGTATATATATACTAGCCCAGTGCTTCTTAAATTTTCAATATTCGCGGTCCAATATTCAATCATAATTTTCATCGCGCTCCCCTCATACAATATATATAATAACAATGTATTGAATCCAATAATACTAAACTTTGATGCTAAAATACGATACGACTTAAACCTCTAAAGGGCCGCCGGCTTATATAAACGTCTCGCTCAGCCAAAACATTTATTTCCCTCGACGTAAATATACGTCTTTCCAAAGTACGATCTTTTCTGTGCACTGTAATTCATAAAATTTTTCCGAAGGTTTTGGAATGCAATAAAAGGACCTTGACAATGTTTGTGAAGGATTTACTTATTTAAGATTATTTCCTTCTTTATTCCCCCACCCCCACCCACCCACAATATATATCTTATACGAGCGCCTACGTGGAAAGCGATTAGCGTTAGGAAGCTAATATTATAATTTTTATTTGGCGTATTATAAACCGTACAAATTTTTAACAACAAATTATCAAGATAAGTGTTACTTTTTGTATATAATTTTATGTATGACAACTCATGGGGTCACTGGTAATTATTAAACTTGTTCTTAACTTAGTATTATTAAATTATTTATAAAACACATTGTGTAGCACTGATATATTTAAAAGTGTAATATATTAGTGTAAACGCGTATTTTATTTTTTATTATGTCAGAATGTAATTTGTTGTTTTTTTTACTTTCAGTAAATTAATTTTTTAAAATTAACATTTTGTTTTCGACTTTTCAATATGCTAGCACGCCCCTCGCAGAGTTCTCACAGCCCCCCAGGGGGGCGCGACCCACAGTTTGAGAAACGCTTTTCTAGCCATTACCAACCTGCTTTGCTGGATATTTCATGATGTATAAATATATACTGTTTATATGTATATATAATATAAATTATTGATATCTAAGTCCTAGCATTAAGAATTCGATTGTATTGAAAAATATAATTATACCTGTAACCAGTAGCGCACACAGGAATTTTTCAAGGGGGGGGGCCCGGGGGCGAAAGTTCACCATTCTTGTATCATGCTCCTTTTGATTTTGTCGATTTTCGGGAAGAAAACACAGTAAAAAACTAATTAATAAAATTAATCATTAATAACAAATATTTAATTAAATTTTACGTACTATGTACTTAGAATTATAATCAATCGGAAAAAGTGTCAAGGGCTCCGGACCCCCAGGACCTCCCCCCCTTGTGTGCGCCACTGCCTGTAACTCTTCCCTCTTAATATAAAAAGGACAGAACTAATATTTTCTAAAAATCTCTAAAATTGAAATAGAATAACTTTTTGCACTCAATAACCAAGTGGATTTCCGCAAAACCAATTTTCAGTGGAATCTCTACTCCATAAAATAAACATGCGTAAAATAAACAAATTTCAAGTCTAAATATAATAGAGTAAAAACAGAATTTTTACTATCAATACTTCCCATAACTAAGTTGAGAGTCGATTTTCAAAATAACCGTTCTTAACGGATTTCAATTTATCAAAAGAAACATGCAAACCACATTTCATTATTATAGTACAAATTCTATATATAACTCGTGGAATATCACACAAAGTAGGTTTTATTATACATTGATTTTTAAGTAAAATTAAATTGATTGATATTTTATTGTAATGAAAAATTTGTGTGTTACTATTTAAAGCACAACAGTCATAATAATTAATTGATAATTTGCTTCTTTGTGTTTCTTCTTAAAAAAATTAAATAATTTAACATTTAAAGTGTAAAATCCCAAATTTATACATCTGACATCCGATATACTGAAAATTATAATTTTTAATATCACTTAGTTCTTTAAAATTATTATTTTTTAAAATTTAAATGATTTTACATTTGAAAATGAGACTTTCATATTTTGTTAATTCATATAAACTGAAAAAAATGCATATTTAAAAATTAACAAAAGATACTTTCACCGAATATCAACGATTTCATACGAGTTATAAACTGTCTGCAGGATTCTATGAATCACTTAAATTTAAATTAAAGAATTAAAATTGGCAGAACACTAACAAAACTATGTTTCAAAAATCAAAAACCAAAACTACAGGAACTACTCAGAACTAACAAACAATCTCAATATATATTTTAACAACTAGATTAAAAAGAAGCACAAATTCAAGTTGTTAACTTCAAAAGTACATGATGGCGTGTGAGTGTATATGTGTGTGTAATTACAATAAAATAAATAGATAAACATAATAAACTATCCTACAAAACTCTTAGAATTGAAAAATTATGTGGACTCGAAAACCAAGAACAACAAACCAACAAAAAAGAATATATACAAAAAAAGTCGATAAACCAAAATGGAAAACTGCTTTGTTTTTTTAAAATTGTCACTGACTTAGAGGGGTGAAGTAGGGTTAAGCTTGCTTTTTGCTTGTCCAACTTTCTGGATAACATTTTTCTATTACAGTGCTAGAACCGGGGTGGGCATTACCTCGATCGCAATCGACTGTTTGCCCGCCAAGAAATTTTGGGGTGAGCGCCTGAAGATTTTAGCAGTTACTAATTCGGAAAATTCAAGATTGACTGACAGTACGCAGACTAAGTCTTTTACTGACTATAACAACGAAAATTAACTTAAGATAAAAATGCTTTAATTTTTTAATGTATGTTTCACATAATAAATGCATGATTTGATATAATTATATTTGTGGCCATTATTATTATGTTTGTATCTTGGTGTTGCTTTAAACGCGGTTTTAAAAGTGTTGTTAAAAAAAGTAAATACACATATTCCGTATTTATTATTAAGTTATAATAATAAATCCTTTTCCTTACCTCACCACACCTACGACATTAGGCAGTGGTGCACATAAGAATTTTTCAAGAAGGGCGGTCGAGGGTCGAAGGTGTACCATTCTCGTATCATATCCCAATACGCAGCCAAACATATTTTTTTGCTTTTGTCGATTGTCGGTAAGAAAAAACAGCAAAAAATAAATTACTGCATAAATAATTAACATTAATTAATAAAAAATACTAATAACAAATACTTAATTACATTTTACGTACTATATACATGGGATTATAATCAATTCGAAAAAAAAATCAGTGGCTATGAGGGAGGGTCCGGATCAGTGGGCCCCTTCCTCCCCCTTGTATGCGTCACTATTACTGGGTGGACCGCAACACCTTGAAAAAATTAGAAGTAGCCCGTACCCTGGAAAAGTATGCCTACCCTTGTGTTAGAAGAATTGTAGAAAAAACCAAGTTTGATAAAAAAAAAAAAGAAAGAAAGAAAAAAAGACTTATATATGCCCCTTTACCCTCTGGATAGATGGTAAAGCTTGTATCACAAACAAGCTCTACTATTTAACCAAAATGTATATGTATGCCTTATAAATACTGTGTGTGTGCGCGCAAAGAGGTCAAAACGATTTAGAAAAAGATGAAAACTTCAGCAATCCACGTTTCCTTATGCAAAAAGCTACAAAATATAAAACGCTCTTTTTTTTATGCAGTAATGTTCTATTTTAATCGACTTACGTAATAGCAGAAACGTGGGACTTTATCAAAGTCATCCACTCCAATACGGAACAGACTTTTTGAATATTCCTCCATTACGACATCGCTCGCGAAAGAAAAAAAACAAGATTAGAAACATTGTTCTCAGCTGACGGAATCCCCCAAAACCAAATGCACGACATTTTATTCCAAAATAATGAATGAAATCCTTTCTTTTTCCGATTTAAGAAAAAAAAAGAAAAAAAAGTCACGTTCATTAACCTTAACCGAGACCTCCAAAAGGTTGTGCCATAGTCTTTATTAGGTCCAGCGATTCGACAATGCAGCTTTTGAAGATCCTAGCCATGCTTCGGAAGAAATTAAATATTTGAATAACAGTTACGCACAAGGGTAGCCACGATAATTGACTTTTCATTCGGTCCTTTTTACATCTTGTTAATTAATTTTTTGTGCCGGTTGGGCAATCGGCGTTATGGACAAGAAGTGCCTTTTGTGGTTTCGCGTGACCACCTAAAAAACGAAGTGCCATCACGTTTCGCCAAAAGCTAGGCGCGTGGCTTTGTGCTACACGGTTTGACCATTAAATGTAAATGCGGTCTGTGGCAAGGTCGTTAACGTTACAAAAGGGATTATGCCTGCTTCAGACAGCAGCGAAATGGATTCGAAAAAATAAAATTTTCCCTAATCGATCATTGGATGAGTATCTATTTACAGTTAGTGGTGCGCGTGACAGGATTTTAAAAATGGCTTAACGAGAGATAACTAAGCTGGTTTATGCCATTCTTCTGATAATTTAGTAACAGATAAGGAAAAAAAAACTGTAATAAAATTTCATTGATTGTATTAAAATTTAAAAAGAGTTTTTTATTCATTCCGAGAAACATTATTAAAGACAGGTTTGTTTTCATTGGTTTTAAATTTGAAATTTATATCTTTAAAGGATGGAAATTTCAGCCAAACCTTAAGACCAAGCCTAAGTCAACTATTTATATATTTCTTACATACAGTCGTATTAAACTTTTTTATTTCCGAAAAAAATCCTTTGTTAATGTATGGAAAAATAATGGATGCGCGAAGGATACTACAATTTTAATTTTTAAGCAGACAGCTATTTTAAAAAAGTATATTTTAGTCAAAATATTGATTTCTGACTTTTACGGTTCTCATAGGTTGGGCTTTTTTTTTATACTTGATCCATTTTTGACCTACCTGATACTGAGGAATATGTAACAAAATATCTCAAACTAAAAATTTAGAAAATAAATGTTTCTAAATATTTTCTCCAATATCTTTCTTTAGAAAGTTGTAAATATATAATATTCAAATAAAAAGAATTGTAATAGAATATTTGAAAATTCATGATAATTAATTGCTGTGCTTTCCTGAATGCTGTTATATGTCTAAGTATTCACGTTCTGTATATTTTCTAAATTTTAAAAGTTCATTGTAAAAATATATGTGCCGCTCAAATTAATTTTTCATATGTAGCATTTCAGAAGAGATATCTGATTTTGTAACTGGCTCTCACGTGCATTTTCTTTAACTGCTTTGTTACGATGTTTATTATAAAAAACTTTCTTTTGAAAGATTTGTAGTGTGTGTGTATACAAATAAATATAACTATTTAACACTAGAACGTCCGGGATTTCGATTACTCTTAAACATCCACCGGTGTCATTTTGACGCCGCGATATAAAATATATAAAGTAATTGTTTTAACTAAATAATTGCAGGACTACTGTTCAGTAGGGCTTAGTTTTAAGGCTTTTTAATATTATTTCATGTAATTATCATATATTATGAACCTTTATATCATATAAAAACTGACGTTGACATTATGTTTCGCGAAATTTGTTGTACCACTGCTTTGTCGCAAAACATTTCGAGTCACAAAACTACCGGGAACATTACTATTATGTGGTATCCATCCTGTGCCATTCCTAGAGACATATATATCAGGATTTACTGGAATATTATCAATTTTATCTGCACTTTCTGCAGATTCTTCGCAGTCACTTTAATTCTATCTTATGTCTTCATCGGAATCTAGCCAATTCTCTCTCTCTCTCTCTCATTCTCATAAAGCTCTCGCAACAAAGTAGCAATCTCATCAGGGGTTAGACCTTTTCTAAGAACCATCGTTTCATCCTGTCTGCTCTGCACTAAGTTCGAAAATCGAATGAAATTTATTTTTATGAGCAGATAAGCAAATCATATGTAACGAAACATTTAGACACAATAATTTTAGTATAATTGATTAATTTCCACTGTGAACTCAGTAACACTGTATTCAAGGTCAAAAAAAATGTGCGATAGAACTTTGGGATGTTTGTTTTACTAATAGTATCTACTTCATGAACTATATTTTGTTGAACGACAGCTTTTCATAGTAATAAATTGCCTTGGTTTCGAAATGACACCAGTGGACGTTCTAAGTTTATTTAGTTGTAAAACCACTCCTGATTGACCTAGAACCGCAAAACTTTTTCTGCGTAATTACGAGGAAAAATGATTAAAATTGCCATGAAAAATTTTTAAATTCCCTTTAAAATGCGGAAAGAAGAACAAAGTAAACAGGCTCCGTTGTCAAATTGACACCGACGGACGTTCTAGTGTTAAAAAGAAATGAAGTGATTAAGAATGAAGAAGGATAGAAGAGAGAGAGAGAGGAACAAGAAGAGGTGATAGAGAAGCACTACTGAGGTAAGAGTAACTCTTTACGAGAAGAGGTGATAGAGAAGCACTATACTGAGGTAAGAGTAACTCTTTACAAGAAGAG
>BMAV01020053.1:48376-70606 GCA_019973955.1 Trichonephila inaurata madagascariensis
ATAGAGAAGCACTATACTGAGGTAAGAGTAACTCTTTACAAGAAGAGAATCAGAGTGCATCTTCTTCAATTGGATCCTGCACTTGGAAATTGAATGTATCACAAGATAAGTAAATATTGTAATATTCCTTTTTAGTTAGAGTTTGGTTTAGTTATGTCACACCACATATATTTATTTACTTTGATATTTTGGTTATTGATAATGAAGAAAGATTGAATATATAAACTAGTTAAAGATCAAATCTATCTCATACAACCGACGAAGAATATTCGTCACAAATCTTATTCATCTTTTTACCATATTTTAAAGTAAAAAGTTTTAAATAATAAAGTAATTTAATTTTTTTTTTAAAATAATGAATTTGTAACTTTTTATGTTATTAATTTTAACTGAAAAATTATGTGCTTTTCTCCTTCAATTGTAACAAAATACGAAAATAAATACTGTTATAAATATTGGACAAATTCTATGCAAAAATGAATTACCATTGAATAAATATTAAAATAAATACTCTTCTTATAAATAATTAATCATCTATTAGAGATTCATAAGATAGAAGAGTCACAAAATGTAAGTATTAGCTTTTGCGATATATATAGTAATATAAAATAAAAGTGAAGAAGTACTAGAACCTACAGTGTTAAAGCAGGAAGAAATTGGAATTCACCAGACACAACAAATGTAGATACAAAAAAGTCTTTGGACTAAACTGGAGACCTATTATGATTTCTAAAGCTGTTGCTGAATTAGGCCAGCGAATTAGGGTTAGCAATGCTTTATGGATCCAACCGTCCCCGTACAGCAGAAATTTTCGACACAATAGGGGAAAAAAACCCAAGTTGAAAAGTTAAGCCTAATACAACACGTGGAAGAAAAACCTGATAATATATTAAAATGAATTTAAGAAAAGAGAACAATAATGAATGTTTCAAGGAGAGGAATAATAAAAATAATTTTTATATAGAAAAAAACTTACGTTTAAAATAATTATTGGAAATCGAAAATTCAACCTTCCACAAAAAGCTCCCAACGCGAAATGACGTAAAAGATTGAAACTATATAGTTTACTTATTCTCTCGAAGGATTAAAATTCGTAAGGCTCTTTAGCAGTCTAAGATCACGAGATAATTAATTTTTTATTTTACCCTCTTAAAATAACCACAACTTCCTCCCAAAAGGCTGAATCGTTAGCGTTTTTAAAGCAGGATGATGCAATCTTGCATCACCCGTGTATTCAGACCAATTAGAAAAGCATTTACCGGAAATCGTAGTGTTCTAAAAGGTTCTGGTTGACCAAAACTATAAATAGCTGAAATCTTGGGAATGAAAAAAAAGAAGGATTTTGTGAATGTTCTGTAAACCGCGCGTGTTGTCCTGCATTTTTGTATCGCTAATTGTTTTATGTGTGTGAAAAGCCTCCTAATCCTTTCCACGACAGCAGAAACCCTAAAAAATAGATTACCTCAATACCAAAATGTCTTAAATAAAGTCTGGAAATTGTTTCAAACACTGGTGTCCGAAATTAACGTTACGCACAAACATAAATTTCTTGCTATTTCAAAAATTCTGCCGCATATAAAAGAGCAAAAAGCAAGCATAATATCCTAATTTTGTGACTTACCGTTAAAATAAATTTTTATAGTCCCTTTGAGTAAAAAACGTTAAAACCATTTTCACAGTGGAGCTTTGAATTTTGTGTTTAGACGTGTTTCGCACTGAGATAATCATAAACTTGCGTTAATTTTGTTAAAGGGAGTTGGAAACCTCTCTTTCTCTCTTTACCGATAATGTTAAATTGGCTGTTTTTGATGTACCTTTTCTCAAATCTGTTCTATGTATATGCTTGAAATTTTTCATACAATTGAAGTATACTTTTCTCATTATACTGAAATAAGTTTTTAGCTAATTTTGATTTTTTTCATAAGTTATAAAATATTTTATCAAACATTGTGAAATTTAACCCATTTTTCACATAAAGCATTTGTAAAAAATGAATTATTGAGTTTTTTACAAAAAGTTCATTTCAGTATATATTAGCCATTTTTATACATATATCATACATATATACCTGTATACCTTTTATACATATATACCTGTGTACAGTAGTTTCTCAGAAAAGGTACAGCTAACATCAAAATTTACATTTTGAGATAAATTGATTTTAATGTATACAGTGAGACTTCTAATTAGCTAGGAAATTAAAAGAATAAAAAGCTCCATTTATTATAAAAGATACATGTTTTGGTTTATATCAGACGTTCAACTTTAAAGCAAAAACCAATTTATTCCAGTTTCAATGATTATTTAAAAATAGGTTTTAAGGGCCTCTAATTACCCTAGAGGTTAAAGTAAGGTATTTTTAGAAAGATTAAATTCTATACAATTTGAAAATGCAAAAATCTCAAATTTTCGAAAAAGTAAGATTTTAGCTTTCCAACACCCCTTAAAATGAGTTCACACATTTGATGGTGGATTGAGAGTGGGATATCTCAAGCAGAAGTAGCCCGAAACAAAAATGTTTCTGCAATGGTGATATCCAGATTGGAAACAATTTAAAACTACGGGTAGAAGAACAAAAGGTACAACATCTACGGAAGATCAATATTTGACAGTAAATGCAAGTCATCACAGAGACAGGGCAGCTAAGGAGACTTTTCGGCTGGCACTGGAAATACAGTTTTTAGACTGATTTGTTACAGCTGAGAAGTTCCTTTATTCCCGAAGGCAAATGGTACATGTCCCTCTTAACCCATCACAGAAAAGATCTCGTCTTTTATGAAAAGAACATGTGTCTAGGCCAAATCAAGAGTGGGACCGTGTGCTCTTCACTGGTGAGTTCAGGTTCAGTACCAGTAGTGATTCTCTTAGAGCTTTTATTTTGAGAGAGCCTGGAATATCCTTCTAAAATAAGAGAACCTGATCGATTTTGTGGGTGTGGAATTCTTGTTTGGCGAGGCATTACGTTAGACGGCCATACACCGTCACACTTTTTTGTTACAGGTTCTGTTACTGCATAGTGGTAGAAAGATGAAGTTCTTGAGCTTCATGTAAGACTGTTTCGATGAGCAATTGGTCAGTATTTTATTTTTCTGACGATAATGCGTGAGAGTGTTCAGAACTAATCTTGATGACGATTTTCTTGACGAAGAGGGTATTTGGGGTAGGTAATCGCCAGCAAAATCTCCTGTCCTAAATCCTATCGAGTATGTTTGCTTCAGGAAGATCCATTGCTGGACGTCAATACCCTCCAAACACGCGCCAGACGTTAAAACATACCCTAAATTACAGTGGGGATTATTGCCACAAGATGAAATTAAGAACTTAATTTGTTGCATGAGAGTTCGTTGTGAAGCCTACATAGCAGCGAGGGTTATCCACACATTCCTTTCTCAACAATCAATTTTTTAATTATTACACAACGTGTTTTGACAATTTTTTTATCTAACTTGCATAAATTACAAGAAATAGCCCCCATCCCCCAGTAAGATTTCATTTGTTAGCACAAATATTCTCAGAGTATGAGGAAGTGTAGGCCCAGCGGTCGAGTGGTAGCATATTGCACTTTCACTCCACAGGTTCGGGCACTATTCCCGGGCTGAGCAAGGTCGACTCCGCCTTTCATCCCTACTGCAGTGGGTCAATAAATGAGTACCAAGCTTGCTTGGGGACTTAAACATTGGGGATCTCGCTTCAGACTGACCACCAGCCCGGGACATCTGCTCCTGCACCTCAGCGGCCAGTGGTCACGTATGCTGGGATGGGCACAATAGGCCCTGGCCCTCATGAGTTGTTGCGCCAATGAGTTTGAGTATGAGGAAGTGTATGTACATAAAAATTTATCCCAAATAAAAAACTATATGTAAAAATATTGTATGTGTGTGTTGTTTGTAATCTTAATTTTGGACACCAGTGTATTTATATACATGTGTGTACAGTTATATTTTTTAAAAAATATTGCTATTTCTAAATTTTAATTAAATTCGCCTTTTATAATATTATATGTGCCAAATTCTTTTAAAACATTATGCATATTTCCTTTTCTTGATTACAAATTTATGTACCGTTCAAATCTTATCTCAAATAGTTTAAAAACTGATTATTGTTCATGTACCAAAATTATTTATTACCGAATAAAAGCATTCACAGAAGAATTACAACATTTTCATCAAAAAAAAATTACCCATAAAAAAATAAATTGAAATTCATAAATTCTCTCTATGCGTAGGAATATTCTCAAGCAATTAACACAGCTGGCCGATTTGATTTACCCCCTTCGCTCTCGTTCAACCACGCCCTTCTTTTAGAATCCTGACACCGGTATGGGAAAACTATTTATAATTTCATTTTCAGGGATACGAAACAGCAGATTCCTAATTTAATACAGGTATTAATTATCCTCAAAATAATAAATTAAGCGCCATTATCGCGCCAAATATCTAACACTTGGCGATATCGGGGACCGATAACATCTCGGCGGCACGGCACAGTGTATCATCCCGAACATCAAGGAGATCAAAAGCAAGAAAATGAAAATCCGTAAAGTGAAAGAGTTTCGATTTTGATTAATCTGCGATTTCGATCGTCGATTAATCGATGCTGAAAAGAGTGTCAGTTAATTAACGCGAATCGACGTATATGTCAGGAAAAGACGAGAGAAAAAGGGGCAAAGAGATTTTGCAAAAAGGGAGGGGGGAGAATCACAAAGTGATGGGGTTTTTCGAGCATGTGTTTAGTGAAGCGCAAATTATTTGTCATCAACGTTGATCAGCTAATGAAACGGATTTGTTAATCAACAGGTGTTGAGAAATAAATTCCTAATCAACTACAGACATGACTATAGTCAATTACAAGAGTTTCTTTTAACAAGTGAAGTCACCGCCTTTACGGAGTTTTTTCATGTGAATCACAGTGCTACTCAATATAATAAACTTTGTTCTTACCCCGGCACGCATATCTAGAAATACTTGATTGACCTACAATTGACAACCCTTTTCATCATCTTCTTCGGCATATTTTTTGTGATTAGTTTCAATTAGCATTAGCATGATGCCAAACTAAGTGTGAATGAATTTAAATATCGATGGTTTTTCTTGTGTTTCTTATTTCGTATTACTTGAAAATAAAGCTGCCTCTTACTTCAGTAATTACTTCACCGTAATCAAGCTGTTTGTATGTATGTGTATGTGTTGGAATTCACTGATAGTTTTTACCTTCTAGAAATGATGTTAATCAGTTCGCCGAGTAAGGAAAGCGTCCTAATAACGTTTCACTTGGTCAGTTAATATATTATAGTTTCACGATAGATTCCCCTCGAAAATTTTAAAAAAATATAGCTTACATAAGAATGGAGTTGTAGATTAATGTAACATATATAAAAAAAATTGCTAATTTGTATATATCTATATATATAAAAAAAGAAAAAGCGACTCACTCGCTCACTCATTCACTCATCACGATATCTTCGGAACTATTTAACCTACAGACTTGAAATTGGGTAGGCAGAGTAGGCCTTTCATGGTGTAGACCTCCGCTAAGAACGGATTTTGCGAAAATCGAACCTCAAGGGGCGTTACGAGGACTTAAGGGCATTATAGATAATTTTATTGCCATTTTTAAAATATTAGACATATAGTCTTGAAATTTGATACTCAGATTCCTTTCATGGAGTAGAGACCTACTACAAATTAGTCTTTACGAAAATAAACTCTCAAGTGATATTGCGGGGGCTTAAGAAACATTATGAAAACTCATTTTTGTTTTTAAGTTGTTTGAAGTACTGTCTTGAAATTTGGTAAGCGGATTCTCCTTTTCTGGAGTAGAATTCCGCTACAAAATGGGTTTTTATGAAAATCGACCCCCAAGTGGCGTTGCGGGGGCTTAAGAAGCGTGATAGATAATTATTACCATTTTTAAACTATTAAACGTAAAATCTTGTAATTGAGTATGCAGATTTCCTTCAAGGAATAGAGATCCGCTATGAGATATGTTTTATGAAAATCGCTCCCTAAGTGGTGTTAAGATGGCTTAAGGGGCGTTATAGGTAATTATTTCCACTTTTAAACTATTAGACGTACGGTCTTGAAATTTGGTAAACAGATACCTTTCATGGACTAGAGATCCGCTACAAATTGGGTTTTACGAAATTCGACCCCCAAGTGGCATTGTGGAGAATTAAGGGGCGTTAGTGATAATTATTTCCACACTTAAACTTTTAGACGTACTGTATTAAAATTTAGTAAGCAGAGTAGAGAAGCGCTACAAAATAGGTTTCGCGAAAATCACCTCCCCCCAAGAGGCATTTCGGGGTATTAAAAGGTGTAATAGATAAATATTTCCATTTTTAAACTATTAGTTTTACCTGCTTGAAAATTGGTAGGCATGTTCCTTTCATGGGGTAGAGTTCTTCTAACAAAGTGTTTTGCGAAAATCGAGTCTCAAGGAGAGTTCTAGAGAACAATTCATGTTTTTGAATTCTTAGACCCACATACTTGAAATTTGTTAAGCAAGTTTCTTTTGTTGAATAGAGATGCACTAAGAATGGATTTTACGACTCCTGGAAAGAACGGGCGTTACTGCGGCGAGAATGTGTTTTTTAGAATGTAACCACCCATAAGGACATTTAATTCATCAAGATCGGTCATTTGACTTTTGCTGGTCACATTTGCCGTATGGACCTCTCATTCTTGACGTTTAGAATTTTCAATTACAAACCGATTGGAACTAGAACTAGAGGTAAATCCAAATTGAGATTGGCTGATTGTGTGGATAATGATTTTAAATCTTTGTCTAATTGGAGCAGTGGCGTAACGTACACCTCTCAACTCTCGCATCGGGGGGGGGGAGGGCTCAAGGGGGCCCAAAGTCTGGCTGATACCACGTACGTACCCTTTGTAAGATGCGGTTTGGGGCCCAAAACTTGACTTTGCAGGGGGGGGCCTTAATGTTCTCCTTTACGCCACTGAATTGAAGAACTATTACTAAGCGGATATTGGAATGAAATGGGGGTTCTTGAGAAGACTTTGGTCCCTCTTGAGCTGTTGTATCAATGGAAAAAGAAGAACCTTCCATAAAAGGTATGTGTACGCCACTGATTAAGTACTTGTTTAACTATTAAATTTTTTTGTTTATTTGTCTTTTTATTATTTTTCCAATTTTATGTATTCATACTTGTTTATTTATTGTACTTTTAATATTATTCTTTAATATTTTTGCGTAGTTAAAAATTAAATCCTAGTCTTAAAATTTGTTCAGGAATATAATCACAAAAACTGATAATGTTTTTTTAATCTTTCTTTCTAGAAAATCCAAATCAAGTCACTAAATAGAGCGATTAACTTCGCTCATCAAGGTGCCTTTAAGAAATAGACACCTACTTTCCCATTATTAATGTCCCAAAGACGTCAAATGAAAAAAATATAAGCCGCTAACAAATTAAAGTAGTCTTTTCTTTTCGGTTAATGGGATGAATAAGAACTTGTGAGAAAACCAATTAAAAGATGGCTTCTAATTAAGAACAGGGGTATGCATCACATTCCTGTGTCGCGCATGAGCAGACACCAGGCATTAGAGGGGTGTTGGCGACATAAATCAAAGATCATGCCGCTGAACGCCCCCTGTTACGTCAATCCTGATTAACGTTGAAACCAAGAGGAGGGAGACTTTATGCGATAGGGATACTTGTAAATGAGGCTTTGTGCTTTCAATTTCAGTGTTTCTTGTTTTATTTATTTAATATAAAAGTATGAGAATAATGCATACGTCTTTGTTGAATGTAGACTGAGTAGCAAACAAAGAATTTAAGGTATCCGGCTACATTCGGAACCGTGATTTTGCAAAAGCGTGTAAATGGATAATATTTATGATATTTAGTGTCACTTGGATTAGAAAATGTATATAAAATTGTTTTAAGAATAGTATTACAATAAAACATTATTTAAGTACACTATTTTGACAAAAAATGAACATAGAATGAGCAATTTTCAAAATATTCTCCTTTTGAGAAAAATGCTTCTATTATAATAATATTTTGCCTGTACATAGCTCAGACCTCTGTACAGAGGCTCAACTAAAATTTTTGAAATATATAACTTAGAAGTGGGTTTATCCATGTTTTACGACAACAGAGGGGAGCAATTTTAAGAAAAAAACGCCGATAATTATTTCAATTGGCGGTCACTCTGAAAATTGTGTGAATTTTTCAAAAATCCTAGTTCAGACTCTCTGGAAAAGTCTTTATTTTATATAAGCGCGCGCGAAATATTATTATTTTAAAAGCATTTTTTTTTATAAAAGGATAACATTTTTAAAAAAGATTATTCTAAGTTAATTTTTTACCAAAGTATTGTATTTAAATAATTTTTTTTCTCAAAATGTCCTTAAAACAATTTTATACATGTATTCTAATCTAAGTAACACTAAATATCATGAAAATTATCCATTTATGCACTTTTTTAAGTTAAAGTTCCGAACGTAGTCGGAAACCTTAAGTATTTAAAACTCTGCAGAGAGAGTGCCTGTTTTATGTAAAATATCAGAAGAAAGAATTCAACATCTCTTCTCAGTAAGAAAGCCAAAAACGAAGAGAGAGAGCATTATCCCTTCTCTAAATCTAAATATAAAGAGAAACGGGGAAAATGGAATGGTAAAAATACAGCCACATGCTGAAGCGAAGGTAAAAATATTAATTATATTTAGAAATAACATAAGAGTAACTTAGGGCAGAGTTTATAACCACTCAGTAAAGTACGTACGTGTAAGCAATTAAGATATTCTTTTACTAGAAATCGTTAATAAGCCTGTCAAAAAAAATATTCAAGGTTTAATCCTTTTAATAAGGAATCACGAATAAATCTGTCATAATATAGGTTTTAATTCTTTAATGATAAATAAAATTAGACGCGTTTCGAAGTAGTTTATTAATATTTAAGACTTAGATAAAAAAATACGATTAATTAAAATTTTAAGTAAATATTAAGCTATATCGCACGCGCGTGAGTTTGAATTAAGGTATCCGACTACGTTCGGAAGCGTGATTTTGCAAAAGCGTGTAAATGGATAATATTTATGATATTTAGCATAACTTAGATTAGACAATGTATATAAAATTGGGTTAAGAATAGTATTACAATAAAATATTATTTAAATACACTATTTTGACAAAAAATTAACTTAGAATAGCCTTTTTTCCAAACGTTCTCCTTTTGTAAAAAATGCTTCTATTGTATTACTATTTTGCATGTCTATAGCTCAGATCTCTGTACAGAGGCTAAAACTAGAATTTTTGAAACGCATAACTTGGAAGTCGGTTTATCCATGTTTTACGAAAACAGAAGGGAGACATTTTAAGAAAATACGCCGATAATTATTTCAAATGGTTGTAACTCTCAAAAATCTTAGTTGAGCCTCTGAACAGAGGTCTGAGCTATATACAGGCGAAATACTATTATAATAGAAGCATTTTTTACAAAAGGAGAACATTTGGAAAAAAGGTTATTCTAAGTTAATTTTTTGCCAAAATATTGCATTTAAATAATTTTTTTTATCATAATGTCCTTAAAACAATTTTATACATGTATTCTAATCTTAGTGACACTAAATATCATGAAAATTATACATTTATGCGCTTTTTTAAAATCACGGTTCCGAACGTAGTCGGATACCTTAAGAGCTATGCACTTTATGTAAATATATATTTCATTTAATGCTTTTATATGTCAATTTATTTTCCTTTTTGTATTAGTTCTATCTATGTGAAAATCTAAATACGATCATCAAGATAAGTTTAAAATTTATTTTCTTATATACTTAAGTTAATATGATTATTCACAGAATATTATGAACAGTAATCTTTTTGTATTTATAAAGTAATATATATAAAATACTATTTCGAACGAATGCACAAATTGCATTACCTTGAAAATCTAAATGTAATAATATAATTTTTAGAGACGGTTTTGCCCATTTCTGCTCTTTAAACCAAAAAAATATAATTTTTTTTCATTTCTACTAAAAAAGAAATTTATGAAAAGGTTAAATTAAATATTGACTAGTTTAATTATTTTTTTCCTTTTAGAATATCAGTACTGAGAAAAAAATTAATGATAAATTGATTTATTTTGGTTTGTTATTTTTGACTGATTGCTGATAAGGAATGTTTAGTTAATGCACATCCCTCGATTGCTGCGCTTATAGGCCTAAGCCTATGTTGGACCCAAAGGGAATTCGACCTTAATTAAGCTTAAAATTTTATATCTCATTGATTTTTTTCTAAATACATGACAATCCACTAATGTAATTAGAATCAATATTAAATAATGGCAAATTTTAAATACCTTCATTTTTCAATAAAGTTGAAATTGCTCTGAGTGAAACTGGTTTTTTTTTAAAGAATAATGCATCTTTTACTTTTTAAACTTTAATTCAAGCATTTATTTCCTAATAATTTTCATGAGCGCTGCTAAAATTTTATCATCTAACATAGATTTAAAACCCAATTGAACACAATTTAATCTTAAAAACTCACATAAATCAAATCAAGAAAGAAATTTTTTTTTACTCTACGGAAATTTAAATATAAAGGCAGCTTTATGTAGAAAAATAGTAATTATCTTCTGAAAATTAAAATTTTCTTACATTGCTATATTTTTCTGATAAAATTCAATGCTTTATTATTTCACATACTACTTCTAAAAATTTATCAGTTTTCATTTTCAACAAGTAATATAAAAAAAAAAGAAATTTAATTCCTACTTTGAATGAATGAATGGAAAGCATTTTATTAACGATTGAAAATTTGAATATATATATATATATATATATAATATATATATATATAGGGAGAGTGGACTAATAGTAGGAACTGAAAAAAAGAGCTTGCTTTGTCTGCATTGTTGTAACAATGCAAACCCGGTTTGGCTAGTTTGGATGATAAACAGGTTTTCGACGCCAACTTTTGCCTTGTTTTAACAGTTACAATGTTGCAACAATAGAGGCGAATCTAAGATGGCGTCAGAAACCGATAAAAATGAAACCAACATGGCTGTATCTGTAATTCTTTGAATAATTAGTTTCAGTCAATTAATTTTAATTAATTATAACTCAATTACCGTATTTTAACCCAAAACAATATTGTACAGAAAATTTCAGCTCAAAAGTAAGAAAAAAACCTTTTCAAGTTTTGACACAAGTCGCCAAAAAGATGCCAACGTGGCTGTATTTGTAATTCTTTGAATAATTAGTTTTAATCAATTAATTTTTATTAATTATAATTAAATTATTGTACTGTTATCCAAAATAATCATGTATATAAAGTTAAAGCTCAATTGAGAGCTTTAAAATGTATTATATTAGCGATTGAAAACTCCACCAAGATAAATAAATAAATATATAGAGAGTGTGAGCTAATAGTAGGAATTGAATAAAACCTTAGCACTGCTTACAGAAACTGTTCATAATAAGAATTATTTCTTGACATAAAAATTCAACTCACTTTACCGAAATTCATGGGCTATTACTAACACTCGATGTTATCGCGTGCAATGCTCACGGATATAAAAGGGAAAAATTAGTAATCAAAAACTTTCTTTATGGAGGTTATATAATGAAATCAAAAAAACATATAAACACTTGAACTTTAAATCATTCGCGACACGAGCAAGTCCAGTTGCATAGTTTTTACCCATCACAGACGTAGAAACAGAAATTTACTGCTTGGAATTATTCCATGCCAAACATTCCATTCCACATTTCTCTCAGCTATTTTTTCTCTTTTAAACTGTAAAATATTACGGTCAATATCCTTTTCTCGGCTACAAATTAGCCACTGAATTACTGCTTCAAAATATCGCCAGCAAAAAGATTAAAAACCAGGTTTTTATCTTACTGAGGAATACCCGCTCCAACTTTTTTAACTTTGGAAATATTCCCAGAGGTAGAGATAGGAATCTCTTAAGCACGAAATGCTAATCTGGTTATCCATTGAGGAAACACAAGCAAAATAAGGCTGCACCTTTACCATTCTGCAGCCAAGCACTTATCAGGAACCGCTGGTCCTCTCCTTAAATAAAATACGAATATCAGGGCTTGACAGCCCTAAGAGCTACCGGATTCGGGATGGGAACACCATAAATTTGTGGACCTCTCATCTCCTCACGGATGGGGAAAAGAAAAAAAAGAAGAAAAGAGTTCTCGGTCTCAGCACGCGTTCGTGTGATTTAGAGGACCGTCCTTTGTCACGTGCTGCCGAGTCGAAGATCTCACTTCGAGATGAAAATAGTTGTCATGTCGTCCACTTTATGAGGTCGCATGGCTGGTTGCTCAGCTTTCATTTTGAAAAAAAAAAGTAGTGAAGAAAGATTCGGACAAGCTGGAGTTGTGTTGGAAGAGATAAAAAGTGGAGTTTTACATTGCAAAAAACAATGTTCGAAGAAGGCGTGTTTGCGAAAAGAAAGTTAAAGAAGTTTTATTTCGTGTTTGAAGTGACTGGATTAAAAAAAATTATATATAGAAAGAGAGAATAAAAAAAAATGCTACACGTTGAAATTTTTTTTAAAAAAAAAAGAAAGAAAGAAAGGGGGGAAAAAAACGTTTAAAATGAAAGTTGAATTTTCACTTTACTGCATTGGTCATGAATTCATGACCATGAACACTCGTCTGCCACTGCTAGTGTATTGCTGCCAGTGAACATACTATAATAAAAATAATATAAATACAATCATAAGTGTGTTTATCGCACTACTGAACTACGCGGGGGCTTTTGGCAACGGACCTCGTAATTTCGAACCATGGTCAAGTGACGAGGACAATACCTGAGCTGGCATTCTCTCTTCTAACCTCCACACTACATCAACGGGGGGACATTTGAGCCTCGACGCATTAAAGTGCTTTGGCCTCTTCTGCAGGGTGGATCTTCTGCGGCACTAGGCTCGAACTCATGACACACCAGCCATGAGTCCGTCACCTTGACCACTCAGCTACCGCGGCCACTATCCCACATAACAGAGAAAGGAAAAATTAAGGGATCGAAAACTAAAAACAACTAACCAATGTATATAAAGTCAGTTGAACAAAACGGAAAACTATTATGTTTTCTAGAGCTGCCACCGACTTAGGCTGCTGATATAGGGTTAAGCTTGCTTTATGCGTGGGACCCAACCTTTCCCTTCACTTATACATAATAATGCGTGAAAAATTACACAAAAAAAAACCACCAAAATTTATTTAAAAAAAAAAGACTTAAGCCTGGTTATATTGCACGTGTAAACTCGCATTAATCTATTAAACAAACTGAAAATGATGATTATTGTATAAGTGATTGAAGTTTCAAAAAAAGATACACTCAATAAGGAAGCATAAATTCAATAACTTAATAAAATATGTTTTCACATATACACATTAATCATACAGAATCACACACAGTTTACATGAATATACTTCTTCTGAACGCTTCTGTTCCATATGGGAAATGATGTTAGGAAATATAACTATCATTTTTTAAAGAAGAAAGTGAATCAAATAATATATGCAGTATAATAAAATCCGAATTCTTATTTTAATTTCATTGTAATACAATTAACTCAGAGTCATTTTATTTGCAGTGTAACCAACCCACATAAAGTTTTCAATCGATGCTTAATTTTTTTAAACTTAACTCATTAAATTCTTCACACGATCAATGCCATTTTAGGCTAATTATGACACACAATCTAAGGTAAATTCAAAAAGAAACAAATTCGATTTGAAATAGACAGTTAACTGAGAAAATGTTTTTCTCGCGACTTCTGATTGTATAAAATTGATTTACTCATGAAAATTTGTATTTATTACTTCAAACAGTAACGTCTTAACTTCACATTACTTTATAAATATTTCCTATAAAATCTATATAAAAAATTTGATACATTATATACATTATTTAGAGTAAGATTTTTTTTATAATATACATTTTTCATTTATATTGGGTCCTATCTCTTATTGATTCTCCCATTTCATTTAAAAAATGTGGTGAAAATTAGTTTATTTTAAAGACTTCCCAAAAATGATAGCATATCTTCCACTTGCAGCTGATCTCGTTGCAATTGATTAATAATTGCAATTTTTTTTTTAGAAGAAATTTCCTATTTTATGTTATTCAAAACAAGAAGCCGGCTTGTGATGAGTTCGAGCCTAGTCCCATGAAGATCCGCCGTGTAGAGGAGGATGGGGTTTGCGATGCACGTTAAATCTATCGAGGCTCAAAGATGTCCCGTTGGTGTGGTGTGGTAGTTAGAAGTAGGAGGTTCCAGCGTAAGTGTCGTCTTCACTACTTGACCGATGTTCAAAATTGCGAGGACCGTCGCCAATAGCTTTTGTGCATTTTTAAAGTGCGACTCAAAATAAGTAGCAAAATTAACTTCATAAAGTATTTCCTTTTATTTTACATTTTAAAAAATTCTCGAGAATGTGAATTTATATTAATGTAGTGTAAAAATCTTAAAATGGTTTAATAAAATCCTAAAATGGTTTTTTGATTAATTACATGTTTTCTTCATAATTTTATACCTTATTTTTTACATTCACTTAAAAACATCTGCAACTAAGTAAAACCATCAGCTTTCAAGATATTCTGAAGGAATTTAAGAAAACTGGAATGAATATGAACTTTAGCCTCCTCAAAAATTCAGGTATTCTAAAAATGAAAGAGACAATTACAAAACGATATCTATAAAATCTACAGCCACTTTTCAATGAGTCTTGCAACCACGTCTCTCTCTTTTAAAAATAAAACCTCCAACAAATTGTAGCATAAATAGAGAGAGATGTACATAAATCCTCTATAGCATTCTTAATTAAATTATATTTTCTCCTCTACTTTATACAGACTTAAAAGGGAACATTAGTGCAACATTCGGATCACGTAGCTTTTAAATGTGGACCCGGTAATTAAAATTTTATTTGAAAAAATTTGAATTATTGTCTTTTAATTTATCTAAGCTCTTGGAGTGCAAATGGAATACGAGATTCTCAGCATGTAACCTGCCATTGTAGTAGCACTAACAACTGTTCCATACACTCGTTGTCTTATATAGGCTTTGCCAACCGCAGCGCTTTAATCTGATTGGTTTCATATCTCTTTATTTGCATACGCATGCCTCTATTAGTTTTTTTTGGCTCTTCAGTATATATATATGAACGTTACACTTTGAAGCTATACAAGTAAGAATTATATTAACGCCACTCTATAAAACTGCACTAATGTTATTGACGGCGGACCTCGTAATTTTGAACCATGATCAAGTGACGAGGATAATATTTGAGTTGGAAACTCACTCTCTTAAATTTTACATTACACCAATGGGAGGACGTTTGATCCTCGACAGATTTAAGATGCATCAGCCCCCCTCAACACGTTGGGTCTTCAGCATCACAAGACTCGAAGTCATGACACGCCAGCCACAAGTCCGTGACCTTGATTACTAGGCTACCGTGGACACTGAAGCTATACAACAGCTATAAGCAATGGATCTCTTAATTTTGAACCCCGGTCAAGTGACGAGGACAATGCTTGAGCTGGCATCTCACGCGAGAACTAAGTTTTAATGTTGATTAGCCCCTCTGCACGGCAAGGTTTCAGTGGCACTAGGATTCAACCCCACGACTCGATAATGTTGACCATGAAGTGACCATGACCACTCAGTTACTAAAATCACAAACACACACACATATATATATGGTAACTTATTTTCCGTATACGTCGAATATCATACATAGTGCAATTTATGCGCATAATTTATTAAATTAAATGCCGTATTTATTCGAATCTAAGCCGCCATCTATTGTAAGCAGCACTTCAGTTTCTCAACAAATTTTTGTGAAAAAATAAATAAATAAAGTAATGTAAAATGGCTTATCGATACCCGATACTTATGTTTAAATGGAGAAATAATAAAAGAAAAGGAGAATAATTAATTTATTTTACCAGTATTAAGGGTTTTTAAATACATACATGAGATCCTGTAGTTGCTCTAACCGTCACAGAATCAAGTTCAATATTCTCCATAAACGAATTTTTCCGTCTTCGACTCTAAGCAACGTCCGATTCTCAGTAGCCATGACATCGGAAAAACGTTTGGCTTAGATTCGAATAAATACGGTAATACCATTTTGCGTTCAGTATAAATATATCCTGAATTAATCTCTTATTTTGAGACAGTATTTTCAAATACTATACTGTCCGAATTAATTGGGGCAAACATTTTTTTCTAGTCTGAGTTGGTTTGTGATTACCGGCTATGTTCAGAACCACCTCAAACCGGTTATATCTGCCCATAAATAATGCGACGGATTAAACTTGAATATAATTTACTATTTTGATTGGTTTTAATGCATTATTAGTTAAGTTGTAAGCCTTTCAGTGTGGTAGCTTGTGGTTATGATTTTTCGTTACACGTAACACGTGTTATTTTTGCTTGTTCAGAGAGGGATATTACTCCGAGGAAGAGTTCTAAAATAATCACTCTTAATGAACACACTTTTATAACTAAGAGAGATACAACAAAGGCAGTTGGTGTGGGTAAATCAAGTGTTTCGAGAATTTTAAGAGCATTTCAAGATTCCTGATCATTGTCTCCAAAAAGAAAAGGAAAATGTGCCCTTAAAAGAGAAAATTACTCCAAGAATTGATAAAATTCTTAGAAATAACATAATAAATCAAAGTAAGACAAGCATAGATCTTTAAAAAATTTATTGGATTATGGTGTTGAAGTGAGTACCTCAACTGTACAGAAAAGGGTTCTGAAAGTTAGCTGTAAGGCATCAAAACCGAGGAAAAAGCAATTTCTAACTCAGAAAACGAGGAAAAAACGCTTAGCATAGGTCAAAAATACCTATCTTAGACTATTGACAACTAGAAGAAGGTGATTTTCACTGATGAAACACATTTATTTGTGCAAGGATACAAATCAAGTGTAGTTAGAAGAAGTGAAGTTGAAACTTGCAGCCAGATCATATCCAGCAGACTGTAAAACACCCTTCTAAACAGATGTTTTGTGTTTTTTTTAACAACAAATGAGACAGAGGAAGCTTAGTTCTTCTTAAAGGCATATGATGATTTATGTCAAATACATAGAAATGTTACGCAGTAGAATTGTTCCATCCATGGAAACATTTGAAGGAGCATTTCAACATGTTTTGGCTTAGTCACAATTCGATATTGGTCCAGACTTTTATGCGAGAAAATAAAATAAAGGCCTTAATTGGCCTAGTAATTCACCAGACCTAAATCCTATTGAAAGTTTATGGCATATTATGAAGAATCGTTTAGCTAAGATGAGTTGCACGACAACAGAACAAATGATAAAAAGTGTTATACTAGTGTGGTTCTACGATGACGAAGTAAAGAACATGTGCGCTACACTAGTGGAGTCAATACCAAGACGAGTTGAAGCGGTTATTTCTGCAACAAGAGGACAAACTTTGTACTAATATAGAGATTTTTCTGACTACTTAAGGTATATAAAGATTAAAAGCTAGGGTTTTAGAAAAAGTCGTTTTTACCATTTGTCCTAGTTAATTCGAACAGTATAGTAGATCAAAATTATTAACGAATTTCTCTATGAAAATAATAAATTCAATTTATCTGAAGGTATCCGAACACGTTCGAAGTACTTTTTGACAAAATAGTATACTTAAACATTATAAATGCTTTTTAGGACTCAATACCAATAAATACCAATATTTAACTAACAATATTTAAAATAAATTGCCTAAATTTCACAAAAATCACAATTATATATGTGAAGTCTTAGCAATATTTTTATAAAACTTCAGAGCAATTAGAGAAAACAGTAATAAACTTATATTAGTAAAAGTATTACTAAAACAAATTAGAGATGCATTTATCTAGAAAATGTACTAAAATTTTAGAGCTGATTGAGTAAACATTATAAGAAAAGTCACATTTATGAGACTATTATTTGATTAACAAGCCATAACTCAATAAGTATTCATAAATAAGAAATATTTTCGTATATTCTCTAGAAAATAACATAAATATCAGGTTCAAAATTTTTTATAGAAATACATTCGTAATATTTTGAGTTATCAGACTCGCCATGATAGATTTTGAACATTTTAAATGCCCACTTCTAGTAGATCAAAGACCCACTTCCGGTTTTTCTAACTTTATAAAATTGATTGTAACTTGCCCTCTATAGGTAGCGTAGAAACAAAACAAAGTATGTTTTATAAACCCAAAAGATAGCCCCATTCAATAAAATTTTAAAAAAATATCTGTCTTGTGTGTGACCGAGTTTGGTCATTTTCAACGTGTTCGGATACCTTAACCAAAATACAGCGTTTATTTCAGAAGAACAAATCTCAAACCCGCATCAAAATATAGCGTTAATATCAGAGATCAAGAATATTTTTGTATAACTTAACCAATATTCTTTAAGTTGAGCATCCGAGTATAAGACCTAGGGAATGGTTATGATCTCTAAGTAATTGGTTTACATTTCGATTTATTAAGAGTTTCTTATTCACCTCCAGGAAATATTTTACATGCGTATCTCCGTTTCGATCATTAAGAAGACATTTCATTTGTCAAATTTGCATTCATTTCTCATATACAAGTCTCGATGGTTATTCTGGGTTATATCTTTTAAGATGTAACCGCTGCAGCTACCTTATCAGCTAATTAATTCAACCTTACATATCATATGAAACTTTTTTGCATATGACCCTTCTGGAATTTCCCATGGACTCTTCCTATGTTATTTTATCCTTTCGTTTCTACTCTCTACGCTGAATGTTACAAATAAAAAAACCTGCACAGATTAGCATTAAGTGAAATATTATAGTAAAAAAAAGAAGAAATGTGATTCATCTGTATGAATCTGTATTGCGTCTCATTTCATAAAGATGCTTTCCACGAAATTTCAGACCGAACAACAAATTAGTTTTAAAGATATTTGAAGTTTTCGAAACTTAGGTTTTAGTTTCGATTTCACTTTAAAGCATTTTTCCACTCTTAAATTAGATTGATTAATGATATTTTTGAGCGCGATGAACTCTTTCAGTGTGAAATGGTTATTAATTTCAATTTTCATTACTAAAAACATTTTTGCTTTATTATGTTTTGAATTTTTTGGGGTTTCCTCATAGTTGCTTGATTAAGATTGATTTCAAGGTCAAGTTTGTATAACTTAGAAGCTTCTTCATTAATTTTTTCTGTTGAGAAAATGCCATGGCCAAAACGTTCTCAGGTTGCTATGAGAAACAATATTTGGAAAAGATGGAATACTACTGAACACGATACGTCGAAAAATCAGCCCTTCACTGATTAGCAATAAGACATGCGAATACAAGTAATCTGACTACAAGTATTGCAGATAAAATTGAAAATTTCCATGATGTGCCAAACTACATTACAGTAAACATATTGTAGTACTATATTATGGTGTTTGAGTTCTTTTTGATGGACTTTAAAACTTGATAAACTGCCCCAATTAAAAACTGAAAAAAAAAAAATTAAATTGTATGCACAAACCAGGCGAATTTTCACTTCAGTTAGTATCATTATTATTTTTTACATAAATGCTTTGCGTTTCAAAACTTTTGTGGAAAATATTAATTAAGATTAAACTGAACAACCTGTTGTCGTAACAAATGCTATCAATATTATGCAAAAATATATTTTGAATTAAAAAAATGTCTTCAGTCATATTAAATTAGTGTTTTAATGCAGAACATATATTGGAAAATAAAATATTAAAAAAATAGAGTTTTACGGGCATTATAAGTTTTTGTTTTAAGCGTTTACAAAGTTTAAATGCGATTTTTTCTTCTGACTTCTAATTTCGAGGATGTAATCTTCTTCTAAGCTCTAAGGCTTTTTTTCTGTTCAAAGAGTCGTGAAATTTTTTGTAGATAAACTCAAACGTATGTTCTATAAAAGTTAGCATGGATTTATATAGGTCTGAGATCTCCAGTTATTCTTTTAGAAATGCTTAAGTTAATATTTTAAAAAATTTCGTGTTTTTTCCAGGTTTAGATAGAAAAATAATTATTAAAAATCAACAAGGGAACTTATTTTCAAATTCATACTTTCTTTTGTTCGCAATAATGTAGAAAACATAAATCACTTAAAACGATTAAAAAATTTTAAAAGTTGGTCCTTTTATAAAATTTTGAAAAAAACATGTGCGGCCGATCGGATTAGACCCAAAAAATTTCGGAGATTTTTCCAATCCATGGATGAACAGTTTATTACATTCTTATGGGTAGTTCCGTAATAATAAGCCATTACATGGATACTTTAAGCCCGGACACTCTGTATTTAATTATAGTTTAGATGGGGTGTTATGTGTGTTTATATTACCACAAAAGATTTGTTTTTAAGTATTGTTTATTTTAGTAAAGTGATAATTAAATAATTTTTCATTTGGTAAATATTTTCAATTTACAGTAGAACGTCGTTTACCCGAACGTCAATTATCGGGAGTGTCAAGTATCCGAACCAGTTTTTATTTATTTATTTTTTTTTTGTCAACTTTTGTCAATTTAGAAGGCGAAAAAGACTACAATAACGATCACAGAGATGAGATTACCGACTTTGTCCAATCGATCCCAGGATTTCAAGAATGCGATGAAGATATAGAAATCTGGATGGCAATCGATGCAGAAGACTCAGTGGATTTCAAATCCTAAATGATGACGAGATTGTGGCTTCCGTGCAAGCAGAATCCAACCCTGTCGACGATGAAACGGATGAAGACGAGAACAACAACAACGTAAGTAGCAATGGTCCATCAAATGTTGGCGCGTTTTCTGCGTTAGAGACAGCTATGGAGTGGTACGAACAACAATCAGAGTGCTGTCCTACTCAACTACTGTTGCTCAAGAGAATCAGAGACCTTGCAGCGAAAAAACGAAGGTGTACAATGAAGCAGAGAAAAATAAGTTATTTTCTACAATAAAGGTAAAATTGCGACATTTTGCACCTATTTTGCTTTTTTTTTTTCAAACACGTTCTCCACATGTGATGATTTTCAATATTCGCATAGTGTCCGGTTTCATATACTGCATGGATCGCATTCGGTGTTCGGTTATCCGAACAATCGTGTATCCGAACGGTGTCCGGTCCTAATTGATTCGGATAAACGAAGTTTTACTGTATTGTATCATTGAAAATATTCCTATAATTTTTAAATCAAATACACTTTCTTCCATTACAAAATTTAAATATAACAAACAATAACAATTAATTACGTTCTAATAAGCTCACAGTGACAGAGAGTGCAAGTCGCAATAAGTAGATTACAGTCAGAAATCCAACACTGGATCAACAGCGCTTTGAATTCAAAAGCCATACCTTATACATTTCCAACATATTTAGACGGTTGATTCTCTATGCACATCACAAAAACAACCGTAAAAGTGTAACGGATATTTTATCTCCCTATAAACATTTTTTTACTTCTACTTAACATCCTCAACCATAACCAAATGCCAAAATCTCGATTTCATGTATTTCATTTCACGGAAATCCAGTAGTGACGACTTAATTTCAGATCTGCTCATGGAATTATACTTTATGAATTTCGAAGATCAAAAGAAGCGATGGAATATAAAAATGTCAGACAAGGGGATGGAAAAAAAGTAAAGAGATACCAGAATTACGGCTCGGGGATTCGTTAAGGTTCCTGATCACCATGGCGGCATGCGAATGGGCTTTACGCTTCTGCCTTCAGGCCACTCGAATCATTAATCAGAGGATTTTAGTTATTCTCTTTTGGCAACGTCTGAACTTCTGCTTTTGTTGTTTGGCAAAGTTCGAGGCGTATTTAGTTTCTATTTGCGATTGATTATACTTTTAATTGGCGCAATATGCTGATGTGGGCAATTGCTTTCCTTTAACCTAGGATGATGTTTCCTATTGCTTAATGATTGAAGCGAAAGTTTTCTTTTGTATTAGTTGATTTTATTTGAAATAAAGTTGGTGATATTTTATTAATTCACATAAAATTTAAAGGTTTTTTGGTGCTTTATCGTTATAATAAATTGACTGCAAATTTAAAAATTTCTCTTAAGTTTTCAAGATGGCTTTGTTAGAGCATAGAAAATAGATATCACATACACATCATTTTAATTAATGATATTCTTTATTTTAACATTTATTAAAATATATTTTTGTACACACATTAAAATATATTGTGTATTCATGAAGAGGAATTTTAACTATGCATTGAACAA
>BMAV01020053.1:85606-111234 GCA_019973955.1 Trichonephila inaurata madagascariensis
GCTGCCATTCGAGAGAAATTGAAGCTTCACATGTGTGTTTATGCATTACGAGGCTCGTTGTCAGAGGTCATTGGTTATTAAGGATTCTGTCGGCAAAGAAAATCCAAGTGCTTCAGGTCCTTTTCAAGCGAATCAGCACATGTGCCACAATCTTCAGTCAAGTATAATGTACCTTGAAAATACGGTATCTCAAAGTGATGGTTTGGAACTTTTGATTTTTCTTTATTTACTATTATTATTGTGCTGCTTACAATTTTGATATGTAACATTCTTATATCTGGGATTACATTCGTTTTGTATGAAAAACTATTAAATTATGTCGAATTGTTATTTATCATACCTTTGTGACTAGATATTGGAAAATTCTTAAATTGTACTTTAGAATCGTTTATTTTATTCAGAATTTGTTATTTTTCTTCAGTAAATTGAAAAAGGCTTTAGAGAAATGTTTCTCTTAATTTAAAAACCTACAAAAAAACCAGTCAATAGCTTATAGTAGAACAGCAAAATTTTTATGGTTAAAAGGTTAGTTGCTATTTCTTTAATTTAGTGCGGGGAGAAACAAGATATCCCTTAGAAATCATTTTACATTAGAGGATCTGCTTCTATTTTTAGAGCTGATCACATACTTTTCAAAACTGTTTATAACCCGTAGGGATTTGAGAAACATTAATTATAAAAACATAGTTTCGATATAATACTTCTTAGATAAACAATTTTTTTTTGGAATAAAATAAAAAATATTGTTATGAAAATTAGTATAAAGATGACAAATTAAAATTGATTGCTTATGTATTACACTGTCGACCAATTTCGTCAATTCAAAAGACGTCACCAAATGCTGCGACATGCAACCAATAGTGGAAACCATTCCCATGCACTTTTGAACACAGTTATAATAACGAGTCCTTGGCGACACTTTTTGAATCGGTGATTGTCTTTCTGCTTGGCAATATTAGCCAACGGTATAAAGTACCTAAAATTACTTTTAATGAAATATTTTTTTAAATAAAATAAAAAATTAGTAGTATAATTTTTTTTAATGAATTTACTTCCCAATATATTTAAAGTAAGAAAACGAAACAGTTGGATTCATAAATTTGTTACTTTGTGTGTTGTGGATTATTTAAAAAATTCAATTATTTTCTTTTTCCTAATCTCCAATGTGTGTACATGTTTTCCAAACACAAAAACCTAAGCCTCGGACGACACTCAAAGGTCATTCAACTTCAACTAACAATCAAAGAAAGCGAAACTCATATAAGTGACAGCTTTCTAATCAGGGGGCAGGGAGGAATGTCACAAAAGATACCTTAGCATTCCACAATTAAGATGTCTGTCTCCTCAAAATCGCTACTTATCTGCATAATGAAGTCACATCATCTTCTTGAAAAGTGTCGAAAATTTCCCCAAAACCCAAAATTTGGAGGTGCGATTTTGTAAATTGTGGGCTCGTCGTTTGCAACCGCCATGTGCACTAATAACACTCATTTGCGAGGTGCATTCGGTGTTGTAAACACCCCTCTCTCTGAACCAGCCGAAGTGACAGTTCAAAGTGAGAAATCTTGTTGATTTTGAATCTGTTCTTTTTCCTGTCAGTTCTGAGCCGCTATCTTTTCAATGATGATCACAGGTGGAAGAGAAGTTGCCTGTTATTAAAGATAAAGACATTAGGAAAGCAGTCCTTTTCTGGGACGGGAAGTTAAAACATTTTCGGATTATTCTGCTTTTTTTGGGGTAGAAAATAGTATTTAGTGTACATTTTGTCTAGAAAAAGACCTCTTTTGTTGAAGATGCTTGCTTTGACATTAAACATCTGAAATTTCTTAAAGTATTTTAAATTTACAAGCTCATTCATTTCAGTCTCAAAACCGTTCTGAACATATAACTACGTAGGTTTATTAATGTTTCATTTATAAAGTGAATGAGATTTTTTTTAAGGTATCCAACTACATACGGAACTGTTGTTTTGCAAAAGCGTATAAATGGATAATTTTTATGACATTTAGTGTCACTTAGATTAGAATACATGCATAAAACTGTTTTAAGAATAATATTGTAATAAAAATTATTTAAATGCAATATACTTTGGCAAAAAATGAACATAGAATTACCTATTTTCAAAACATTCTCTTTTTGTGGAAAATGCTTCTATATCAATAAAATTTTGCCTATAAATAGATCAGATCTCTGTACAGTGTCTGAACTAAGATTTTTGAAATATATAAATTAGAAGTGGATTTATCCATATTTTAATACAACGAAGTGGAGAAATTTTAAGAAAAAAACACCGATAATTATTTCAATTGTTAGTAACTCTGAAAATAATGTGAATTTTTCGAAAATCGTAGTTCAGGCCCTCTGGAAAAATCTTTACTTTATATAAGCACAAAATATTATTTTTATAGAAGCATTTTTCATCAAAGGAGAATAATTTGAAAATAGGCAATTCTAAATTTACTTTTTACCAAAATATTGCATTTAAATAATTTTTTATTCTAATAATATCCTTAAAATAATTTTACTCATAGATTCTAATCCAAATGACACTAAATATCATGAAAAGATTTTTAAAAACAATGAGCGTTGTCGGATGCCTTAAAAAAATATTCAGTTATTTACATTTATTTTATATCTGTGATACGGTGTTGTTGTCATTATTTATGAAGTACCACACAGTGAATAGAAAGTAGTTATCCAGAAATAATTATGTTCATAAATATTATTTCTAATTTTTATTTATAACTTATGACTGTTATTGATTCGGATACCAATGCTGTATTTACTCAAATGCCTTAGCTTTTCATTAAGATTAAAATATCCTATCGTCTTGCATATCAGTGATCCCCAACCACCGGGTGGTGAATCAAATAGTCATCCAAGGAACATTAAAATATTTTCTCATTTTATTTGCCGCTGTGTATTTCTTTCGGGTTTGTGCGACTATCCTTGGAAATCTCTTTATATTCATATTTTGGTGTAGCTGTATTTTATTCTGAAGGCATATTTATAAACATAATTAAATTAAAAATATTAAATCTCAAGAGTCTAAAATATATCACCCCCAAGGGGGTCGAGGTAAAATTATCAAACGTTGACGATTAAAATGCTTAGAAACACTGTTGTATATTAAGAAAATAATACTTAATTGATACTAATAGCTATAGAAAAGTTGAAAGCTATAGAAAGTTTTTAAAACACTAACATTAAATTTAAATTCAAAGATATAAGTATCCTAATATTGTCGATAGATTTACTTGTATATGTAAAAAAAACCTATAAAATAAACTTGGATGCATAAAAAGTATTAAGTATAGTTATTCTGAAGAAAAGATAACAGAAAAAATCCTTCAAAATTGTAAATTTACAAAAAGAAAACTAGGAAAATGTGTAGACTCTCTTCATTAAAAAAAAAACTTTTTTTAGAATGGTGAAATTATTACAAGTTGCAAATATTACATCAGTGATAAAAAGAGTTCACGTTTGTTATGAAATCTAATCAAAATTAACGGAAATGTTATCATAATTGGAAATCAATTTTGAATCTGTTCTTTAACAGATAACCAGAACACAAAATAAATAAGATAATAAAACCCACTTATAATATTAAAACTACAAACCCTGGGGGGGGGGGGGGTTTTTTTTTTTGCGGGCGCCAAGCTATTTTTTTAAAAGGAAAAATTTTTACACTTTTTGGAAATATAAAAAATATATTTTTTTTTTTTTTTTTTTTTTTCTAAATTTCGGAACACTATCATAATTGCTTAATACATACCAGAAAATAAGCTAATTATGTTTTAAAGAATAAATGACAAAAATAATTGCCTTATGTATGGTATGATCCTACATTCAGGCCCGTTTAGGCACATGCCTAGGGCACAACAGATTTTGGGGCGAAAAAAATTGGAGGGTGAACAAAAAGATAGAGAAAATTAAAATTATACAGAGAACGCGTACAACCCCACCTAGTATTTTTTTAAACCAACTATTCTCTTTCATTTTTATATCTAAATAATCAAATCTTCGTTTCGCTATCGGCCAAATTATTATGCAAATCACTTGGCTTTTCTTCCCTCAGCTATATTTTGTTTTATGTAGGTACACTGTTATTAAATTGTTCTCAAAACTCGAAAAAAAAATCTTGATCTTAGCGTTTCTCAAATTGTGTTGTGCGCTCCCCTAGGAGGGCGTGATAACCCTAGTTGGGGCCGGGGGAGGAGCGCGAAAAATCGAAAACAAAAGATTTAAAATAGTTTTTAATTTAATAAAATAATTTACAATTTTTAAAACATGACAGTTTAGGGAAAATCCCTCCCGAACCAAAACTGGCAAGGTAAGAACTGAAGGAGGGAGATGCTCTGGAAATAGGGGGAGCGGGCGCAACAATTTGAAGTGCCTAGGGCGCCTTGGAGGTTAAAAATGGCCCTACCTACACATTCACAGTTTTTTATTTTTACTTATGAAAATTAATGTATCAATCGATATGTGTTAAAAGTAACTAAAATTGTGTTGGAATCTTATTTTCGCCCATTCAAAATTACAAAAGAACTTTTTGAAATTTAAAACATCCTAACTAATTAAGGAATTTAAAAGCAAACATTTTATGTATATGGGTAACTTTCGTTACATCTTATACTTGGTAAATTGTTTCTAACACACGTTTCATTTTTGTATAACCAGAAACAAAAATTTTAGTAATGAACGGAAATGCGAGACATGTTATATCATTTAGAGTTCATTGGTTTTTGAGGATAATATGAGGGTCGTCGAGAGGGTGTACCATTATTCCATCATCTCGGCCACATCTGCCCTGAATACTTTCATCCATGGTGCCGAGTGTCTTAATTGCCGCGACACCCAAAACAATCGGGCGGGAAAGTGAAGAGGCCAGGTGAGAATGGCCGCCGCCAAATCGTGTTTATGGGCACCACGCCGGGCCATTTACCTATCACGAACGTCAACGAGCTGAGGGTCAAGCGGTCAGCGCGTGCCCAGCAAAAAGTTGAACGAAGCTTGTAATCAAGCGACGGGGCAAAAAGAAAGCCCATTGTTTGGTGGAATGCTTGAGTAGGTGAAAGGTGTGGATTATTGATTTCTTTGGGGGAGGGGGAGCAAGGCGGTAATTGTGTTGATTACGGTGTGTAATTTCTCCTTTGTATTAACCTACCCTTTTCACAGTAACTCTTTTTCCGTGTTAAGCTTTTTATTTATATATTTTTGGTAATTTGTTTTTGACTAGTGTTTTTCATTTCCTTTCTGGCAGTTACATTTATGCAGACATTAATGCTTATGTTAAGGTAGGTATTTGTTTTTTAACTTGTTCAATTTGTTATAAGATTGAATAAATACTTTGATTTGGGCTCGTGTGAAAATTTTTTAAAAGTTTTTATGTACTGTATTATGTGATTGTGTGTCACAATACGGGTTGTTTAACGCATTACTTGCATGATATATATTGAATGGGCTTGATTCATGAAATCACATGAAAAAAACAAACACGTGTTTTCCATTGAATTCAAAACAAACATTAAACTAATTGTATTTGTTCTATTTGTAAAACTCAGATAAAATTTCAAATTTCATATTTGGGTTAAGATGTTTAAATGTTAGAGGAAAAAAATTTCTTCAAAAAGATTTTTTTAAATTAAAAAAAAAGTCGTATTTTATGCTTATACTTTTAAATAAAATGCATTTTGTATACACATGTACTTTTTAAGAGAAAGTTTCTGCAAAGAGCAAAACTTGGCAACACCGGAGCGCCTGAACTGATTATTAGGAAACACAAGATAGTTTTTATCGTGTGACTATGACGTCACATGAACTTTTGAATTCATTAGCTAGAATCACGTGGCTTTCACTATCATGTGACTATGACGTCACAAGAATCAACCTCATTAAGAGTGAGAAAATGGATTAATATATAGAAT
Source organism: Trichonephila inaurata madagascariensis (assembly GCA_019973955.1). Lineage (NCBI taxonomy): Eukaryota > Metazoa > Arthropoda > Arachnida > Araneae > Nephilidae > Trichonephila > Trichonephila inaurata. The sequence continues at coordinate 91,534 of BMAV01020053.1, forward strand.
TTGAGTAGTTTTGCACGTGTGTCTATTTGCTTAATGAAAGTACCAAAATTTATTAAAACTTTAATATTGATAAAATATTATAAATATTGATCGAATTCTTAAAGGGTTTTTAAATAAATATAAATAAAGTCAAGATATATGTATGAATTAGGAAAAAAAAATACAAAAATACTCGTAAATTTGATGCAGAACATGAAATACGTCTACAAATAACATTCAAATAATTTATTTTCATTTATGCATAATATCTTTATCTTGTATATTTTTTTACCTTTATTATAATGTAAAAAAATTACACAGTAAATTAATCAATTCCCAATGAAGGAGAGGTAGAAACCAATGCATTGGCATATCAACACCTTTTAAGATAAAATTTAAATATGAGCAAGAACAGCTTATAAATTTTCTGTTGCAAAGTCATGCACAGGATTCCTCACACAGCAATAAACATTTTAATACCAATCAGAACAATGTACTTAAGTGAAAAATACTTCTCAACGTATGTGCAAACGAAAACAAAACGTAAAAACAAATTAGACACAAAATATGAAATTACAACAGCAAATAATTTCAATAGACCTAGATTTCGACACTTTGAGTGAAAAGAAATGCAAGCAAATTCGAGTTACAAAATGTAATGCATAGTTATGAGACACCTTGGAACACAAGAGTGATTTATGTATATATTAACATTATATTAATATTAACATTATATTAATATTATATTAATTATTTTAATTACAAATACAATACTTTTTACGATATATGAAAAGCCCATGGCATGTTGTTCTACTTTAAATATTATTCTAAGATATATTCTAAGAATGTGCGGATTGAAGTTCCCAGAAAATACCTTATATCTCTTAGGGCTACGTGAATCAAAAAGTTGGAGAACCTCTGCGGTATATAAATGAAGAAGTGTATAAACTTTTTGTATCAAGGTATCCGACTACGTTCGGAACCGTGATTTTACAAAAGCGTGTAAATGGATAATATTAACGATATTTAGTGTCACTTAGATTAGGAAATGTATATAAAATTGTTTTAAGAATAGTATTACAATAAAAAATTATTTAAGTACAATATTTTGACAAAAAATGATCATAGAATGACCCATTTCAAAATATTCTCCTTTTGTGAAAAAGGATTCTATTATAATAATATTTGGCCTGTATATAGCTCAGACCTCTGTACAGAGGCTCATCTAGAATTTTTGAAATATATAACTTAGAAGTGGGTTTATCCATGTTTTACGACAACAGAGGGGAGAAATTTTAAGAAAAAAACGCCGATAATTATTTCAATGGGTGGTAACTCTGAAAATAATGTGAATTTTTCAAAAATCATAGTTGGGCTTCTTTACAGAGGTCTGAGATATATACAGGCAAAATATTATTATAATAGAAGCATTTTTCACAAAAGGAGAACGTTTTGAAAAAAGGTTATTCTGTGAGTTAATTTTTTTCCTAAATATTGTATTTAGATAACTTTTGTTTGTCAAAATGTCCTTAAAACAATTTTATACATGTATTCTAATCTAAGTGACACTAAATATCATGAAAATTATCCATTTATGCGCTTTTTTTAAAAACACGATTCCGAACGTAGTCGGATACCTTAAAATATGCAAAATTTTTAATGATAACTTACAATTTTGTGTTCCAAAAACAGCTCTATTTTTATTTTAAGCTCTATATATTTGATCAATCTAATTTCAGAATTTAAATTAAGAGAGAAAAGCATTAAATGTTAATCACAATATTTCTTACAAAATGTAACAATACATGAACTACAAAATTTTAAAAAAAAAATCATTAAAAGCATTAAAATAAATAAAAAGAGAGAGAGAGAGAGAGAAAGAAGTCAAGTATGATGTATTTTTAAAAATCATTATTAACTCAACAAGTTTTTTAAATTAGTTGTAATTGGCTCATCAAGACTCTGGGAAAAAATCAATTAGCTTTCAGCAGATTTATGAGCAACGTTATTTTCTTCAAATTAAATTGCTTCACAGTTTTAAAATTCCGCTTAAAAGATCCAAAAGACAAATTAATTTATCACCGATCTTAAAATATATCCTATTAAAATGAATTAATCGTTCCTTCTTTCTTTCACTTAAACTCGTCGAGGAGGTCTTCGAACTTCAACCAAAAGAGTTTAACTTTTATTTTTTTTTGAAAAAGAATAATTAAATAAATAAAGGACCGTGCATCGCCGTAAAACATTCAAATCACAAGCGAACCAACCAGACATGCTTTATCAGCGCAGCTGATCTCAATAAGCTCATCATCAATTCAAGCGTGTATGAAATGTTCGCTTTATCGAAGAGGTCCGATTACAAGCGCGTGCGGAGATGTTGCCAACGGACAAATATAAATAATAATTAAAAACATAAATAAAAGAACGGCGAAAGGCGCATTCCTAGCTCGCGCCTCGCACACGACAATCACGTGCAGTTTGGCTCTTGGCGGGTCTGGTCTTGTAGTAATTTAAGCGACTGTCGCTCACTTTTTGGAACGTTCCCGCAGTAATTTATTTTCTGTTTTTTCTTCCATAAATTTGCTTTTTTGCAGCCTTTCGCTCGATAAACCTTTTTGGTTTAATCAGCATCAATACTTGACCAGACTCGAGATAAGAAACGAGTATGTATCGTGGTTATCTCCGGGCGACGGGCTTCATGTATCTGCTTAATATTCATTGGATGTAAGGTTAAAGAGTTTACTAGAAGTAATTTTTTTTCTAAACAAGAATGTGATAGAGGGGAGGGTTATTTGGTATTTACTCTTTACCACACACATAATCGGTTTATCTCACTAGATTATTTATTCCAGAAGATTTTGATATAATTCTACCCTCATGGCAGACCCTATTAGAAGCGTTGCAAAATCTTTAAGACTAAAAAGTTCTTTCATTTTTTTTTTTTAAGATATGTTTCCCACCCCCTTAGTGTTATAGGGATTTCACCGTATTTGAAAATTGGCGATGGTAGGCTAGTTGGTCGAATAGTGATCGATTATTCGAAACTCAGATAGTTGGAGAAAATTCTTTCTGAGGTTCAGAAACTGAAAATTGTGGCTAATAATATCGAAGAGATTGAAAATAATTTGTGCGTGTGAGATAACATTCAGACCCTGAATTATGAACAACTAGCTGGTATACCCGTTCTTCGCACGGGTGAACTGAAAAATTAAACAAAACAGATTGTAGGATAAAGAAGTATTTTTAATGAGTTAATTTTACGTGAATTGCAAATTAAACCAAAAAATCTTTTTGCATATCTCAGCTGAACAAAAGAAAAGAAAGAAAAAAAAAACCACCTTCGTTAAATTTTAAGTATGTAGATCTAATAGCTGATAAAAAAAGATTTTTTTTTATTTTATTTATAACTCCCTGTAACACTCTTGAGGGTCGATTTTTGAAAATACCTCCCTAAGCTGATCTTTGCTTAGCAAAAGTAACACATTGTTAAAAGTTTTGTGTAATGAACGCTTAAAATAGTGTAAATAATTTATATCTGAAAGTGTAATACATTAATATTTTCTGTTGTATTTATTTTATGTTAAAATTGTAATATTCGCAAGCAACGCTGTTTCTTGAGCTTTATTAGAGCTTTGTAAGACCCGCCGTGTAGGGGAGTGATGCACGTTAATGCTTTAACTACCGCATTATGATTTACTGCAGTTTTTTTCATGCAATACTTTTTTTGGATCACTACATTGAAAATTAAGGGATATACATAAACAAAATACTCCACTTTGTGTAATTTATTTCGTTAGTATCTTCATAAATTATAGCCTATGTGTTATTTTAATGTATAAGCTATATTACTGTAAAGTTTCATTAAAATCCATTTTGCGTTTTTGCGTGATAGACGGACAAACATCCTCACAAACTTTCACATTTATAATATATATCTAGATGTGTCATTCAATTCATCACCAAAAGATCTTCTCTATAGGTTTATTAACCTTATAAAGAAAATAATCCTTTTATAACCATAAAAGTAGTTTAAAAGTTTTGTTTATTTACCAAGTTTAGTTTCAAGAAAGACATACAAATGTCCTTGTAAGACTGCCTGTTGAAATGTCTAGTTTTAATTGGATTATCATGGCTATATGTCAGGATTTGTATGCTTCCATTAGAGTTGTTCCTAATTGTTGATAGTCATTAAATTTTGAAACTGTCTGTAGATGAGACATTTGAGTAAAAGATAGACTTGCAGTCCCATATCAGGTGTTCAGACCTTTAATTATAAAAAAGAATGCCATGTGAAATAATAGGGTCTTCAAATAGGAAAACTTTCAATTCTTTCTCTGTGTCTTTAAACGGCGTGAAAAGATTTGCTAAATTAATTCTGTCCTCTTCATTTAAGCGTGATTCCGAATAGAGAAAGATGCACAACTGTCCTTGTAATCCTGCACATCCAAATGTTTGATTTGAATAATCCAAAATGAGAGACTTATGTAAAAAAAATTTGAAAAACTGTTTTCTCTTTAAAACAATATCAAATAAGATTTTTTAACTTGAAACTCAATTTTCGAAATTGAAAATTTTTAGCTGCTAAGCAAAGGAGATACTTAACAAAACCTTCAATTCCTTTTTAAGGAATTAAATGTAAATTTAATAAGTGCGTTTTTACTGAGCTGAAGTATAATTCTATTACAAAAATTACATATTGTTCTATTTAAGTTTTAAAATAATGTGTTTTTATGTTATTGCTGTCTTCGTCAGAGCTTAAACTAAACGCGGAGCACAATTTCAGACAGAAAAAGGTCTCAGTTTCTATGAAAATTTGCAACATTGTAATTCATACATTTGTTCATAATACAACGTTTTTAAAATTTCAAAATTTTCATAAATGTTTATTTTTTTTATTTTAACATGCAAAGGGGTGGCTCATTTAGCATTACGGTATCGAAGAAAAATAGCGAAGCACATTTTATACCAGAAAAAGAAAGATCAACTTCGATAAAAATGAGGAGTATGATAAAATATGTTACTCACTATAGGATAACGAAACTAGAATATAATATTAATACAGTCGGACCTCCATTTAACGAGCCTCTATTTTGCGATTTTTCCTGGAACCAAGAACATTTTACTATTTTCTTCTTGAAATAACCTCCAAATAACGTTACTATTTAACAAACTTTTTTCTTGTGATTCGATTTTTTCCCCCGGTTATTAAAACATTCTTTTAATTAATTCAAATCATTCTCTCTTTTAACACTTTTTATGGCGATCAATGACCTTGAACTCGTTTTACCAGAGGCCTAACTCTCCGAGATGATTAAAATGGCCGTAATTTTTAAACAAAATACCCAAACAAAATGAACAGATTTGATCAATAATTAAATTTAAGGATGCATGGGGTAATGAATGCTTAATATTATTAGTTACCAGAAAGTGTATGTTTAAAACTACTTGTAGGCTGAAAATTAGAAAATGTCATTAAAAATTCATTAATTTTAATATAAAATTAGTTTTTAAAGTTGAAAATATGGTTGGGCAATGTTTTTTCCCTAGTTTTCCTTGCAGATTTCTTTTTGATGGATAAGATATATAAAATAAAGAGTTAATTATCACATACACACACAAAAAGTATGAATAATTTCTTTTTTTAATAATATAAAGTGTCTATGAATTTATTTATATGTATATATATATATATATATGTGTGTGTGTGTGTGTGTTTTATAAAGTATATTAAAAGATGAATCTCTATGTAACGAATTTTCAACATAATGAACTTTTTTTCAGGAATTAGTGACTTCATTAAATAGAGGTCTGACTGTGTACTCAGTTCTTTTATATCTGAAAAAATATTCCAAATTCGTGTCCTGATTTTTAACACTAAGCGATGACAGTCTTAAATAAAAAAAAAAAATGTGTGGAAAATTGTCTTCTTTAAAACATTATCAATTGAGAGTATTTATCGGCTTTAAGCTCAATTTTCGAAGTTATAGATTATCAGCTCTAAGCAATTGGGATGCTTAACAAGTCCCTCAATTTACTTGTTTTTATGAAATATGTTATTTTTCTGAGTGCACTTTTATTGATTTGAAGTGTATTTTCATTACAAAAATCGCATGTTATTCTCTTTAAGTCAGTGTTTCTCAAACTGTGGGGCGCGCCTCCCTAGGGGGCGTGATAACCCTACGAGGGGGGCGCGAGCATATTGAAAAGTCGAAAACAAAAGATTATTGAAACAAATTATGAACTTACTAAAAGTAAACAAATATATTCCGACATAATAAAAAATAAAATACTCATTTACACTATAATTCACTTATACATGTATCAGTACTGCACAATCTATTTTATACTTAATTTAACAATACTAAGTTAAGGACAAATTTAATAATTACCAGTGACCCCATGGATTTGTCACATATAAAATCATATTCCAGCATTATCACTTATCCGGATATAATTTGTACGGTTTATATAATAATGCCAATTAAAAATTACGCGATTCTTTCCCTAATGACACTCACATAAGCGTATGTGGTGTATTGAGTGGGGGTGGAAAAGAAATAAATAATCAAATCATCTGAAACTAGTAAATCCTTCGCAAACACTTTCAAGGTCATTTTATTGCTTTCCAATGTCTTCGGAATAATTTTATGGATAGCAGTGCACAGAATAGATAGTACTTCAGAAAGACGGATATATACGTCTGGGGCAATTAACACACTGGCTGAGCGAGACGTTTATATACGTCGGAAGGACTTGAGAGGTTAAAGTCGTATTGTGGGTTTAGCGTCAAAGTATAGTACTTTTAAATGTAATACATCATTATTGTATGTGGGGAGGGGCAAATTATGATTGAATATTGGGTTACAAACGTTGAAAGTTTGAGAAGCACTGCTTTAAGTTTAAAAAATAGTATTTTTGATGTCTATATTTAAGATTAGTCCATTGTAAAACATATGTAACAAATAATTTCATCATACAAGGAAAATTCCCAATCCGACCCGCCATAACTGCAATGGTCGCCTCACGACGTCCATTAGTGTGGGAGATCATAAGGAAGAGATTAGCCATATTCAAAATAACTTATATTTATTCACAGTAATGAACAACGACACAAATTCTATTAACCAAGTTAAAAGATGCACCAACTACTAAATATGGAAATATGGAAAGCAATATATATATATATACATATATAGCGGGGTAGACGAGGTACGAGAAGTCTTAATTAATCGGATCACTTACGTTCAGGCAATACACTTTCCAATTCCAAGCTACCTAATCCAATTTAATCTGTAGTTGACCAAATCGTCAACTTTAATATTACACAAATAAACTACGAAGCACTCACGTCTCACTTCACGGTTAATCAATCACTTCTATCCATTAGCAGTCTAACCTTTCTCTCCCTCTTACTTGAAAGTTTAATCTTTATATACGTCTTAATTTACATACTTACATCTTCTTCGTGGGGAGGTTTATAATAGAATAATAGGCTTATTAGTTAAAAAAACGCGGATAGACCCGTCACATAACTATGTAGCATAAATGCCACCTTGGTTGCTGTCCGGTTTATCAAGCCACTGTTATCTAACTATTACATAGATATCGCTTTTGTTTAAAATATGCAATATAATTCCTTTAATAATAATTTAATATTTTAATCTGCAATCAAGAATTTTTACGTCTATTTGCCAGACCCATTTCTTTAACATTTAATGAGGCCCTAAAGCTCTAATCATCAGTTCTTCAAGTGGTCCATACTATTTTCATCTCATGAAGCTGATGCCCAGACCTACTGCGAGTACATTTCACAATTGTCATCGACATGACCGATGAGGATCATCAACTGTAACGATCAACTTCGTTGTGCCCACGGGAATCGATGTCCAAAGAATTATACGTTGCAGAAGAATTATAAATCACCGGGACCAAAGCTCTGCCCGCCTTCCACAATGGAACATCATAGAGAAACCCCTTATACTACAAGAGAACGGGTCGATTTGCATTCTTTGAACTTTACCTCCTGTATAGATCCGTCGTTCCCCGTTTGGGTGGTCTTATTGAGAGCATTGTTACACATCGAAGGTGGCATGAAAGAGAAACTGGATCCTGATGACATTGCTGATAAGTTCAAACGAGTTGCTCACGTGGTTGTTTTAAATTCTCTTGTTGAAAGGAAAATTTCATTTATGTATGCATTAAGGTATCTCTCCCTATGGACTGGGACAAGTTTCCTAAAATGCCATGCGATAAATAATTTTATGTTATTTTGTTGGTGTTTATGATTTAAGAGAGAGAGAGAGCTAATGAAAAAAAAGTAATCAGGAAATTATATTACTATTTAAGTTCATTAAAATGAGGTATTTCAGGTTCAATTTGATGAAAATTGTACCGAAATTCAAAACACTACATGGAATTCAAAGTCTTATATTTAAATTATTTTTACACAGCATATTTAATACAGTTATAAAGACAATGACCTAAAATCTAAAATGTATTTACAGTTACTAAAAAGTTATGTGACTCAGTGCATATTTTCTTATAGAAAATTTTCTAGAATGTACGATGTTCATAGCAATAAACATTTGAAAAAAAAAACTATTGATGTGTTAGAGCTTAATCCTCAGCCTTTAAGTAAAATGTTTTTTTTTTTTTTTTTTTTTTTTGTCAATCTCAACAAAAAGCATTTAAAGTTTTGATTCTTATTTTACTAAAATAATGCTTAATATCAGATATTTAAAAAATTCCCCTTTCCTAATTCTCTATCTTATTAAATTTTTTTTCTTTCTGGCTGCTCTATTTCTTTTCCTACACAAAATGCCAGAGATAAAATTTTTTTTGGAATTTCAGTCAAACACTGGTTCAGAAATGTAGGCAGATACCTTAAACATAAGGAGCTGATGAGTGAACAATATAACAGTTCTGTAAATATTTTTTTCTCGAGTACAAATATTATATTAACATATCAAAAAGTAAAATCTTTTTGGTAAACAGTAATATCAATTAAAAAAATCAGTACATTCAATGCAAATATGAACCTCGCAAATTAATTCGTTGTACCTATAGAAAATTTGAAAAATTAGAAGATTGTATTTATATAATTACTGAATAAAGAATTATAATAAAATAAATTTAAGCCCCCTTTTTTCAAAAAAAGTTATATAGAAGAAGGGTTCTACCATATACTGTGATGGGCTAACTTCTATGAGTGGGCCAAAAAAAAAAATTCTGTTGTGAGCCAAGATAATATATTATAAAATACACTAAAGACTGAAAAAACATACTTTGTAAATTCTTCAACAATAATGTGATAAATTATGCTAATATTTTTTATCCAATTTCTTCATCTTATTGAAACAAAAAAAATGCCTTTTTTCAATAATCAATGAAATATTTTTTTCAACTTAAATAAAAACTCACCAGAGTAGATTTTAATAATTTTGTGCATACGCATTAGGGCGTATTCTTTTAGGGTTCCTTACATGCAAAACCTTTGTAATAAATCTCTATATAAATTCACGACTATATATATTTTGTACATACCAAATGTAATTAAATTTATATGGAAATTTTCGCATAACTGAAAAATAGAAACCACAAATAAAAAAAATTTTAAACCATACTTTCAGTACCACTGTTTTAAAGTTTGTATTGGGCCGAAAGGATTTCAAGACAATCACGTTTCACGTTTCTTCACGTCACAGGGATATGGATCTATAAAAGATACTTATTTCACGTTTCTTCACGTCACAGGGATATGGATCTGCAATAGATCCTCCATCCCCTATCTGATAAGTATTTTGGCGCTGACAAGTGGAAAACCTGAGTGAAGACAAGCCGTAGTTTGCCTATTAATACCATATGTAATTAACTGCAAAAACCTGAGAATATACCAAAATGTTTCTTGATCAATGTAATGTCTGTTATTATTACTATATTAATGATTTTTTTTATTTCAGAACTGTAAAAAAGAATTTAATTTGTAACAATAATATTGTAGTATAAAGAGAAATACTCGGAAATAAAAAAATACACTAAACATTTACAAAACTAAGCACTCTAACTAAACATTTTCGAAATTTGCCTTTAAAAATTTGACAACGTTAAAAGAATTTCTGCAACTTTTAATAAATAAAGATTTATAATAATAAGCAAGGAATAATCTTCCCTTTATTGCGCATCCCCATAACTAAGTTTTGTTCCGACGAGTACATCTTTAAGAGAATTGGTCATTAAGCGTGGAGCTTACGCCAGAAATAGAGGGTCATAAAATAATAAAAATTATGCAATTAACTTTAGATTTATTCATAAGAAACATGTATAATTGTGCATTATCATTCGTTTATTTGGTTATCTGTAACTGTAGAGCAGTGCTTCTCAAACTTTAATAATTTGCGACCCAATATTCAATCATATAATTTTCATCGCCCCTCCCCTACATACAATAACAATGTATTGAAAGCAATAATATTATACTTTGACACTAAAGTTACAACACTACTTTAATCTCTTAAGTGCCACCGACGTATATAAACGTTTCGCTCAACCAAAGCGATAATTGCCCCCAGGCGTATATATACGTCTTTCCGAAGTGTGATCTTTTCTGTGCACTGCTATCCATAAAATTTTTCCGATTTGGAATGCAATAAAAGGTCCTTAATAGTGTTTACGAAGGACTTACTTTTTTCAGAGGTTTTGCTTATTTATTCCTTTTCGGGCCGGCCCGGTCCGCAATGCATCACATTCGCGCGCCTAATTCAAAAACTGTGGCTTTGGAGAGCGAATCGCGTAAATTTTAATCGGCAGTTAGGTATTAATTATAAATCGCACAAATTATCAAGATAAATATTAATTTTTGGATGTAATTCTCTATATGACAAGCCCATGGGGTCACTAGTAATTGTTAAACTTGTTTTTAACTTAGTATTGTTAAATTAGTTATAAAATACACACATGGTGCAGTACTAATACTTCATTAAGAGTATTACATCAGTGTAAATGTGTATTTTATTTTTTATTATGACAAAATGTATATATTTTGTTTCTTTACTTTTTTTAAATTAATAGATTTTTTAAATAATCTTTTGTTTTTGACTTTTCAATGTGCTTTCCCTCCCCCTCTCGTAGAGTTATCACGCCCCCTAAGGGGGGCGCCCCCACAGTTTGATAAACGCTGCTGTGTAGAGTCCAGATACAGGAAATGGCGACAGCGAAACAGATGACGATACACCTTCGAGAGCTGAGAAGGGCCGTCAAAAAATAAGACAGGGCCTTTTTTAACCTCCCTGGGGCCTTAGGCACTTCAAATTTTTACACTCCCCTATTTCCAAAGCACCCCTTTTCTTCAGTTCTTATCTTGCTAGTTTTGATTTGAAAGGGATAACTCTCTTACTCTTTTCACTTTCTTTGTGTGTTTTTGTTCTTTGGAGAGTCTTTCCATTATCTACCACATATTTACCCGCCGTGTCCTGGACTGGCAACCGTAAAAGGATAAGGATATTGGCATGGTTTGGCCATTATCCTATCTTTACTTTCGTTTCTTGCCCTATTCATTTCTTACCTTGTGGCATCACGGACCACCCAACCTCCCTTTTGTAAATTAGTACAGTAAATTAATGAGTCGTTTGCAATTACATTATACAGTATATATCAGTGGCGCACACAAGAGGATGTCTTAAGGGCCCGGACACCCCCCATAGCCCTTGATTTTTTTCGATTAGTTACAATCCTACGTATATATTACGTAAAATTTAATTATGTATTTGTTATTAATAATTAATTTTATTAATAAATGCTAATTGTTTGTTCAATAATTAATTATGTTTTTTTTGTTTCCGAAAATCGACACAATCAAAAGAATATGCTGGGTGGCGTAATGGAGCATGATACCAAAATGGTGGACTTTCGACCCTGGACCCCTCCCTTGAAAAATTTTTGTGTGCGCTACTGCTATACATTACTGCTAATTATCATCCTTTTCATCGCTTATTGCTTTACTATCATTTACTTTTAGACATCTTTATTCATTGTTGAGTCACTGCCATTGTACTTGTGCAACAAAGGTTTTCTTTGAGCTTTGACCATTGCAAAATCATTAACGACATCATTCTAATCAATTTCCATTGTAATATCATTTTGAGGGCATAACTACTTCAAACTGTTAAGCTTTTCTTTTTTCATAGTAGGATGCCATTTCAGTCTTTACCCTCTTTAAGGCAGAAAGGCTTCTTTCATGACTCGCTAGGCGATGGTACGTTCTAGAGTTTCTTTCTCGGGAACCCGGGAAATCATAAGATTTCTATACTTTTTCTATTCCTGGGAATTATACTTCGTTCCCGGGATTTCCTAGGTATCGCTGGGACCAAACACGCTGGAATAGTTTGTAGGCAATACTTGAAAGATTTTTAGAAATAAAGTCAGCAATTTTAAAAGCATTAATTGACATTAAAGAAGAACAAATGATGGTCAATGTAGAGTTGGAAACTGGGGCTACAATTGTAGCAGGCTTACAGCCAGTAAAAATTGGCTTAGAAAAATGTCGAAATGGAACTTTGCTAACTGCAGAAGGTGTATTTTCTTTCGTTATTAGACAATTGAACGAACAAAATTCAGAATTTACAAAAAATATGAAATATTCTTTAATGAAAGAATTAATGAGAGACGCAACGTTAATTTAATAGGATACATGTAATGCCTGAATTTTAGGAGAAAATACGAAGCAGCTTTTGCCTAACTTCGCGATTGCCTAGTAAAAATTGTTTGGTTAGATATGCTCAAATAATGTGAACAAGGTCTTTCTGCGAAGAAAAGGAATCAATATCCAGCTATTTTCACTCAGAGGAAGAGATCATGGAGATTTTGAAAGAAAAACCTCTGACGTTGGACGAAAAATTAGAGAAAGCAATTTACTCTAAAACAAAAGTTTTACATTGTTCAACCAAGAAAAGTACTAGTTTCAACAAAATTATGAAACACGATATGTAGTTGTTCGACTCGACTGAAAATCTATCACCAAACATCATAAAACTATGTGAGGCTGTAAAAACAATTCCTCCAACGTCAGTTGAAGCTGAGAGAGCATTTTCTGCTTCCGGATTGTTCGTCACAAAGCTTAGAACCAGGCTGAGTGATAAAAGTATAAATTGCTTATGCTTCCTGAAATCCTATTTTAAAAATGCATAATTAATTTATTATGTATTTTTTTTGTAGCTCATTTTATAAATAAGTATTTATTTTGGAATTTATATGTATTCTTATTTTATATAATTATTATTGATTTTATTTAAAAATGACTTGATTTAATTTTTTTGAAATTTTGATGTATTCCCGGGAATGAAAAAAACCTGGGAAATCAGAAACCGTAGTACGTTTGCTGTAATTTTAATTTTTTGCTCTTTTTTTTTCTAGCCTCGAATTTTTTTCGTCCCCAAATCTTTGGCGCCCTGGCCCGTGCCTAAGCTTAAAAGTGGCCCTGATATAAGTGTAATCGGTTCTATTATATATGTGTTATTATTGAGAAATTCATTTGCAATTTGGAAATTTTTCAATTTTTATTATTATTTTTAGGAAAAAATAAATTAGCCAAACTGAGTTTTACTTTTCCTAGTATTGGTGTTTATATATTGATTGCAAAAAAGATCAAAAATAGTATTTCCAATGTTTCTCTTCAGGTGTAAATTAAAAGAAATGAAAAATATAATTATTAGTTACATATAAAAACTGTTATTTTTTTTCTCAGCTCTTTTGTATCTAAAAACAACACCTGCTGTAAAAGTCCCAAATATTGCCCCTGGAGTGTTGACAATCAAGCAGACAAAACCAACTCGTCACCTGTTAATTACGATATCATACTGGCGTCCAACTATATGAACCCTAAAGCACTGGCAATAAATTCCTGTCATAAGTCAGCGACCACTTATCTTGGCGCGTCATCGCCGGATCAGTGAAAAGCAACATCGACAAAAACAATTATCTTAATTGGATTGCTTCTATCACAGTAATGAATTTAAAGGCTTGCCCGGTTGGTATGAAAAAACGAAGCAGACTGTTGTTCTGGTATCATTAAAAGAACTCCATCGCTGGTAATCTCATTTCTTTATTTCTATTAGTTGTCGCGCCCTATCGGAGGACGATCGCAACAAATACTAATTATCGGGGCGTTGGTAGGATGTTCCTGGCCACCATCAAGTAATTTTGATACAAAATGTTAGGTTTTCGAGTTGCCTTAAAGACTCAGAAAAACTGACGTTTTATTAATGGATGCGAAGTAAGTAATGCTGGCCACACATCGGAAGGGTAATGCAAGATGCACCCAACCTTTTTCTCTTACATTACTATATCTACGATTAAATAATAAAATAAATCAAATCATACTCGTACAACAGTAATTACTTCTGCTAATGTTTCGATGTTTAGCGTAATATTACATACAAAAAAAGGGTCAAATATTTAGTGAGTGATGATGACCACACAGAAAAGGTTTGATATGAGTGTTTTTCACTGTTTTTTTATTGTATTTTTATTATTATTATTATGGGCAAATTTGTTGTGAATAAGTGTAATTATAATTCGTTGCTATTTGATAAATTGCGTGACAAAGACTAGAATAAGACTAAAGGTAAGATGCAATTTTTTAAAGAAACCTGACGCAATTATTTTTGCTTTAAACAGTCGACATATTCGAATTTGCGTAGATTGAATGCATGGGTATAAAATTATACTAAGAGTGTGACGGGCTCACGCGTCTTTTCATTAACATGTCCTTTGGGTTCTTTTGGGGCCAGAATTAATGGCAACTCTTTTCCAACCAAAACCCAAGAAGTGAAACGTGAATAAAAGATGCAAATTAGAGAGCTTTTAAATATCAGAAGTTAGAGTAAGTGAGGTGGAAATTTGGGGAATGTTATGAGTGAGCGCGATTCAATTGTGAAGAGACAGCCAACAGAGGTTATCCCGAAGATAGAGCCATTAGGTCAAGGTGCATACCATTGCACTCGAGTAAAGATGCAACTTCCTTAAGATTAGATCGGCGATCGGATTAAGGTAGAATTGACTATTTAATAGCAGGAACTGAGAGATATTTTTGGAATTGAGTTTAGACGTGTTAGTTATTGATAGTGGTCCGGGTTAAGTTATTTCGGTGTTATCTATATTGTGTGTTTTGTCGTAGATTCTCTCACATATATTATTATTATCTAATCTGTTAGACGTTTAAGTTCTTAATAAAGCCTTATTAAGAACATGAAAACTTCTAGTTCTTTCGTTAATCATACACCTCTAGCTCACGCAGATAATCAAAGAGAAGGGCACCCTAGGGGGGCGATTTCACAAGAGTTATGCAAATTCTCTTAGATAGATAAATCCCATGTTTTTTCAAACCATGGTCAAGTGATGAGGAAAATGCTGAAGTTAATAGCACACTCTCTTTTTACTTCTCTTGCACTAAACCGTGGAAGAATTTCAGCTTCAGTTCTATTTAAAGTATATTATTCTACGTAATATGAGTTTACAGAGACCCTTTCTCCCACAAGTCTCAAACAACAAAGGATAGGAATAAAAGCGCTTAACAACTGGTTGGAATAAGGATTCCTTTTCATTCCAGTCGTCTAATGCGTACACGGAGTGATCTTCGAACACGATGGTGGTTAGTTTAAATCACACTGGGCCTCCAAAAACAGCCTCCAAGGTCATCAGGAATAACTCATCTTCAACAGCTAGGAAAAAGCCGAAATGGAGACTCAGAAATTAAACACTAGAAGGCAGCACAGCGTAACCTGATTGCTTATGCATTTCCATAGGAAATCTAACTAAGACATTCCCAATAAAATCACAACCAGGGATTCGAATGGTATCGGCGCACGTGTCAACCTGACCCGCCATCTTAGCAAGACACTGCCCACGATGTCAACGATAATATGTCTCAAATACACTCAAAACCTACTAATAATGAATGCCAATTGCAGTAATGGCTGGAAAAATAACCTTCTTTATGTATCTCTCAGAAAGTCCGTCAACAGAACAAAGAGAAAACTTCCTTCTCTAAGAAGAGGGTATGCAGCGGCCGCTTCTCCTACAAGCCGAAAACAACTAAGGACAGGAATAAAAGCTCTTAATCACTTGTCAGGAGGGAATTCCTTTTCGTCCCAGTCGTCTCACGCTTGCACAGCATGGCTGCTGTCCGATAGGTTAGTGGTTGAAATAATTACTCTTGCTAAGGTCAACTGTTAGAACGCCAAAATGTTTTGAAGGAATCTGTGACATGCCTTGCACATCGCCTTTCTTGAAGTTCCCCATTTAGATATAATAGCCTTTTGATTTTGTATGAAGAAATTATTTTTTAAATCAAACCATGCAGTAATTTTTTGTTGCAAAATTCATATTATGTACAATTTTATTCTTTTAAGAAATTGTGCTCAAAGAAATACACACATACATGCAAATTCTACTGAAGTGCGTAAAATTATGAATATTATATTTTTGTTTCCCTCTTAAGTACAACTTAGAACAATTAGTCATAAAATATCTTAATTTAAAATGGGGGAAAATGTGTTCAATATCCGCTATTTCGTATATCATCATTAATTTTCAAATTAAAAAGTCTATTATTAAAAGTATAGGGTAAAAGGATTGAGCATGAATTTGAAAAAACATTATAAATGTTTCTATTCATATTAGTTTTCCAAAACCAAAAACATGTTGATAAAAAATGTTATGTGATAACGGTTCTTTAGTCGTTCTTCGGCTGTGACATCGTATATAAGCAAGTAACTTTTCTAAGAAAAACTTTAAATACAGTATAAAGTAGAAATTATAGTACAATGTTAAATAAGTTTAATTAAATCAAAGTAGTTTTTTTTTATCAATTTTTACTTTGATTTTCTTGTACCTTTGCACTTTAACCCCTTAACTAGTTTGCCTGCACACCGTACGGGTTAACGAAAGTTGGCCACTACCAGTTGAGAATTATATGGCCCCCTGAGGGAGTGGAGCGTAGCTGTCAACACGCTCAGACCCCACGTGGTCTATCTCGACGAAAACCATATGTAACGGATTCTGCCTTAGTGTTAATCTTGAACTTGATTTCAGCGTTCTAGGTGCTGTTGTTTAACTCGGATATTTAGTAATCTTGATCTTGGCTTCGGCGTATCTAAGACTGCCGTTGCTTACTAGAATATATTTTCAGACTAATATTTTAACTTGGTTATTTAATTTGTCAAGATTATTAAGTTTTGTTTTATTGAATGTTATCAATAAACCCATGAAAAGACCAACGTGAATTCCAGAATTATCTGAATAACACCACACACGCACCAGCAGTAATACCAGTATCTTTTCATTTACATTATTATCATTTTACATTACTACCAGTTTGCCCGTACGCTGTACGGGCACTGATATTTTCTTCTTTCTATCTTTGTTTTGTACACATTTTTAATTCTCATAGTGAGACTGTTAGTGCTAGTGTTTTAAGAGGTGTAATTTGTCCATGCTATTCAAATAATTCTCAAACGGGATTTTCTTTGTGGTGAAGGTGGGAATTTTCCATTGAAGGCAAGAATTTAGATACTTAAAATATTAGATAAAGAACAGGGATTGAGATAAGCCAATGTGCGATTTAATGCTTGAACATAAATGAAAATGGAAAGATAATCCGAAAAGGCAGATATTATCTCTGTTCCCATTGCAATGTATGGCTTAGTATTACACTATGCTTCAAATTGTGTATGGATATATATATATTTATATATATGCAAACACACACAATCATCAACCGTTTGAAAAAAACGTATGAAAATGAAATTCTCTCTTTTGTGAGTATGCGAGAAACTCTTTTGATATATAAAACATTCTTCATAGCACATATAGAATGTACTTATAAAAAGGAAACATTTAGGGTTTTTTTGTGTTTCCTAATTATAAAACAAAACAAAAAAAAATAGTGTGAAAGCTTTAATATTGAAAATTAAAATGAAATTCTCCCATTTTTTCACATTCTGTTAAGTATTGTGCTTAGTTGTATGTAATAAAAAATGTGCCTTTTTTTGGAACATTTTGGGTAAAAAATCTGACCCCGCAGGTTAATTTTATTGAATTGTAAGAACATATATTAGATGGATTGAAATTCACGATATCGTTTATTTATTCAACAAAATTTTAAAGAAAATCAATTAGTATTCAAACGCTTGTACATCAAACACATAAGCAAAATATAAAACATTCGAAATAAAATGGCGAATCCGATAATGGAATTTTAAACATCCTCATTAACACCAACGACAAATCAAACTTTGATGTTTTCATCAGAACTTTCATTTTAATCTGCGTTGGCGCTGAAGTGGAACAAATTAGTAAAATGCAGATTATTACCTTATAAAACATGTCAAAGCCCCCGCAATTTCAGTAAAGCGACTTTATTTTCCTCCCGATCAAAATATGCGATCATATCTCTCTACAACAAAAAGAAACACATATAAAATATGTATAAAATAGTTAGTATCTGCTCCATCCATCGTTCATCATCGGACAGTTTGCAAAACACATGATATTACAGTCTCAATTTGCATAAGTAAAGGCGAGATGCATCCACTTTTGTTCTTGCTTATTCAAATTTATAATAGAATTAACGTGATAGCATCTAACCACTTACATGGCAAAGTGATGGAAAAGGAGAACTTGTCTTCATTCATCAACTGGAAGGGTACCACATACTTTTCTTGCTGTTTTTCGGCTGCTGCTCATAAAAAGGTTCCCCTTGATACACTTAATCTTGATCTATAACTTTGGTTGTACACCTTACTTGGTAAATCCGGTCATGCTAGTAATTTTTTTTTTTTTTTTAGGCATCGTAAACATAGGACATTATCTATGTGCATCGGATGAAGGATCTTGAAAAGGAAGGATTATTTTAAAGATTTGATGAAATGGTAATTAAAATCCCATTTCTAATGTTGACGGCGAAGTTGTTAAAGGGGAAAGTCGCCAGTATTTCTTGCGATGATTGGGTATTAAAGTTGCTGAATTGCACTTTATAATGTTTTCAGGAATTAAAGTAATTTTGTATAATATTCCGCTTAAGTATTTGTATCAGTTTATGAGACTATTTAGTTGCATATATTTTGTTTGGATGGAATTGTATTTATTACTATTCTGTATTTTTATTAGTATTCAAACTGTATTTTTATTATTAACTAGCTGGTATACCCGTTCTTCGCTCGGGTGAATTGAAAAATTAAACAATACAGACTGAAGGATAAAGGAGTTTTTAATGAGTTACTTTTACGGGAATTGTAAATTAAACAAAAAAAAAAAGCTTTTTGCATATCTCAGGTAAATAAAAAACCATGTTTGCTTAATTTTAAGTCTGTAGATATAACAGCTGATAAAAAAGATTTTTTTTTTTTTAATTTATAACGCCCGTAACTCTGTTGTGGGTCGATTTTTGAAAACACTTTCCTTCTGCTCAGCAAAAATAACACATAGTTACAATTTTGAGTTATAAACTCTTAAAATAGTGTAAATAATTTGTATATCTGGATGTGTAATACTTTAATATTAAATCTCTATATATAATATTGAATTTATTGAACAATCTCTCTATATACAATATTAAATTTACTGAACAATCTCTCTATATACAATATTAAATTTACTGAACAATCTCTCTATATACAATATTAAATTTACTGAACAATCTCTCTATATACAATATTAAATTTACTGAAC
>BMAV01020053.1:111334-147469 GCA_019973955.1 Trichonephila inaurata madagascariensis
ACTGTCGATGGGGTGAGGACTGGGTTGGATGAAACGAAGCCACCACAAGCATGTGGTGAGAGGGATGCATGACCTTTGACACTGTCGATTGAAATAAATGATCCCTATTTGAAATGAATATTGTACACCATTTCATTGGTTTTAATTTTATTTTCGCGGAACTCTAATTTTTTTTTCTATAATAAAAGTAGCCTAAGTTATTCCTTATAACATTAGCTATCTGCCAGTGAAAGTTTCGTCAAAATTGGTCCAGTCGTTTCAGAGATTAGTCGGAACAGACAGATAGATAGACAGACAGGCAAAGATTTTAAAAATTGATTTCTTCATATAAGTACCTTATATACTTTTAAATGCATTTAGTAAAAAGCTGTTGATTTCAAATTACAAACAGACACTTCATTTATATTTATATGTATAGATGTGCTCTTCGTATGTTCATTTACATGCTATATTTAATTTCTGTTCAATTCTTAGTATTATTTA
Organism: Trichonephila inaurata madagascariensis; assembly: GCA_019973955.1. Lineage (NCBI taxonomy): Eukaryota > Metazoa > Arthropoda > Arachnida > Araneae > Nephilidae > Trichonephila > Trichonephila inaurata. The sequence goes on from BMAV01020053.1 coordinate 111,818, forward strand.
CAATTTCTATTTTAGTGTTTTTTTTCTTTAAAACAAATAGTTTCATTCTCGTGCTTTTTACCAACGCCATCGACTGCATTTAACCTTTTCGCGATGGCAACATTTTCTTTGTTTTTGAGTTTTGTGTAATATAATCTGTGCGTGGAATATGTAGTTGCTGTTCTGTTTCTGGCAAGGAAAGGTTCTCACAGCACGAAGCATCTGGCATTTGTTCTAAATCTTTTTAAGCTAAATTAAAGTTGTTGTTAAAAGTTAAGAGTCATCATTTATAGCAGACATATTTCGACGTTATTTTATTTTTTCTAGCGATTTATTGATAAAAAGTTCTGATAGGTTCAATTATTTTCATGAGTTTTCTTTCTTTGTTTCAAAGTTACTTTCCGTTTCATATTGTTCAATTATTCAAAAACAAAGTTTTTCTTTCTGGGGGGTAGCTTTCAGTTTATTGTTCTTATTTTTTTATATAACAAAGGGGGGGCATGATATGATTATTTCAAGTAAGAAATAATAACCTAAAGAATTTTTTCTTTTATTAACAAAAATTCCCTTTTATTTTTTTATTTTTATTTTTTTGAACTTTTAAATTTAATTTAGGTAGAAAACCCCGGGTCACTTTTTTTTTTTTTTTTTTTTTTTTTTTGACACATTTTTAAGCACAAAATTTTATTTGTGAATGTTTCATAATAAGAAATATATTCAATATTTGAGATACATTTCAAAATGTAATAATGTAAAAATATGAAATCTAAATTTACATAAATTTAAGTTATGTTTTATCATATTAAATTGTTCATATTTTTAATGTTACTTTTTATATATTTTTAAGCAGACTTTTTTTCTTCAGCAGATTTGAAATTTTAAGATAGATTTTTAGATTTTTTTATGTGTTTATACAGGGTGTGGCAAAAAAACTCGGACAAATTTCTTGTCTCCTAGAATAGTTAATGGATTTCCTTTTGATTGGTGTTTTCATGTTTCTTTATCAAACACTTTAATAATAAAATATTTTTTAATATATTTCTTAGTTTTTACTTTGATAATGTAACTTAGTGTTTTTGATAGTGTCGAGGAAACGGTCTGCTATGTTAGAGTTGTTTCAGCAAGGAAAATGACAGTTCGTTTGCTGAATGTACCTCGGCAAACAGTGTCGGATGCAATCTGCCGTTGCAAAGAGCTTGGCAATGATGGTCGACGTCCAGGAAGTGGGCGAGAACGCACTGTAAACACTTCCAAGGAATAGTAAGGCCATCGGAAAGCGAGTCCAGAGAACTCCGAGGGTTTTCATGAGACAGATCGTTCGTGACATGGGAATGAGCGACAGATCGGTGAAGCGAATAGCAAAAACGGAGATTGGACTGAAGCCTTACAACTTGCGAAAAGTTCACCCTCTCACTGAAAAAAACAAACTTGTACGGCTCCGAAGATGCCAAAAACGTTTGAGATGGGCCGCAAATCAGCACTGGGAGAAATTCCTTTTCATTGATGAGAAGCTCTTTACGGTTCAACAAGTTCATAACTCCCCTAACGATAGAATATGGTGTGTGGAAGCTCCCAGTCCCTCGGCAATTGTTGAACATCGCCAATATCCAAAGTCAGTCATGGTTTGGGGTGAAATTTGCGCAAGTGGCAAAACACCTTTGGTTTTTGTGGAAGAGGGCGTTAAAATCAATCAAAAAGTGTACCAGAGGGACATTATTGAAGCTGTTGTACTTCCAAAAAGCATTTCGGAAATGCAAATTGGACGCTTCAACAAGACTCTGCACCAGTTTTCAAGGCCAAAAAGACACAAGAGTGGTGAAAAGCGAATTTTCTAGACATGATATCATCTTGTAATGTATCCAGTCTCTTTCCCCTAATTGCTTAGAGGGAACGCTGACAAACGTGGGAAAATTCCATTCGTTTCCCTAATTGCTGGGGAAAAGTTTCGCAAATGGGTGGTCAGAAATTCTGACCATTTTTCCCCATGCCAGTCCGAAAGTTAAAAGAGACACCGATACAATGTTCTTTTTGGTTCTCATGGATCTGGAGCGAATGCGTGTCTACAGGACCGGATTCAGACTATGAGCCCAGACAGACTACCGCTATAAGCGGCCGACGGACAAGAGATCAAAGGGGATAGGCGGTGAGTGATCGTGAGAAACGAGAGGTTTATAAAGCGAGAGCTAGGGAATATCAACAGATATTGACTGGAGAGAATCTAATTGAGGCCTCTCGTTAGCGATAGACTTGAGAGTCAACGACACCTGAGTCCGCGAATTAAGGTGGACTTCGAACCGAGGAGGTTTCGAATCAGCAACCACGCGGCGGATATAGAACCAGCGAGCTCACCAAAACTCGGTGTGGAATTACCAAGAGTGAACTGAGAACTGTGGACCCCTTTGACACATCCTATGTATAAGACATTTCCCTAAAAGATCACTTTATTTAATTGTGATTATACGAGCGATATAAGACATTGCAGCGAAAGAGACTCTAAATCTGTGGACCCTTTTCCTAATTAATTGCAATTGAATAATTTTTGATGATTTTCTTACTGTGGAATAAATAGTTTATCCCAGAACTGTGTGAATTCATTACAATCTGAAGAATGACCACCTTACTCGCCGACTCTCAATCCCATGGATTACAGTGTATGACCCATTTTAGAGTCCAGGGATTGCCCTAAACCGCACAAAACTTTGGACTCTCTAAAGCAATCTCTTCTGCAGGAATGAGGTATATTAAAGACTTGAGGTCCATGGTTGAAATTTTCTGCAAGCGTTTGTAGTTCTGCATTGCTGCAAACGGCGGTCGCTTTGAAACCAATTAAATTTATTTATTAGTACGAGTGTACTCTTATTATTATTTGTTATATTTTGTTAATTTCTTTATTTTTTATAAAGTTATATAAAAAATTGTTTGTCCGGGTTTTTTTTTTTTTTTTGCTGCACCCTGTATATGTATTTGTATATGGAATAAAATTGAATAAAAGTTGTTTATATGCAGGGGGATTTGCTACCAGACCAACAAACTTGCAGAGTGTGTAGGGGGATACAGAGACGACTCGGGATCACATAGGAATGCAGGGTCGCAAATGCCGTAGTTTCGAGCTATGGTGCAAAGAAGCAGAGAAAAGAACAGAAACAACAGCACATTATTGTGACGGAAAACATTTTATTGATAGGTTATACCGCAACAGGAGTTCGAAAAGGCATGGACTTCTTCTGGGGTCACATAAAGAGTTTAGTCTACAAGATGCCCGTTCCTTCAGTTGAAGGCTCCATCGCTCGAATATCTTGTGATATGGTCGATCTTTGTCGACCATATCGTGGGGTTTCAGCGTAAGTTAGAGGTGTGGGATTCTCGAAATGATGAGACATTTTAGAATTCTTAATATGACTTTTATTAAGAGTTTAACTTAAATTACTTATATATCGAACAAACTTATATTAAGTGAGAATAAACCAAAACACGTAGCCGTAGTTAACACAGATCGCGCAATTGGATCACTTATCAATATAATTATACTATATCCGCCTACTCTCAATCCTAATAATATATTCGCATTCAGAATATAATCTTCCTACCTTGAATTCTAAGCAACGGTCCAATCCACTTCAGATATTCATCTAGGCTCGAGTACAATGGTATGTACCCTGAATTAATGGCGAGATTTCCGTGATTCTTGGGTAGGCCGTCAATTTACGCTTCTACCTTTTCTGAACTGAGCTTTCTCTAAATTGCCATCGCTCTTACTAAAACTTCTGTCCTTTTAAAGATTATCTTATTTTCATCTATCCTTCGTTTCACTTCTTGGATTTGGGTTGGAAAAGATTTGCCATTAATCGTGGCCGTCAAAGAACACAGAGGTTATGTTAGAGAAAGGACGCGTGAGCCGTCACAATCTGTAGCTGCCGAGAGGATACGTGACATGCCAGGAATCTTCCAGAACGTAAGAAATTCCATGCAGCACCTCTGTCAGGCCTGCAAGACGACTTTTAGTCGTAATTTCTAGCACCTGTTGTAGTACAATCTTTCCATAAAATGTTTTCTGTCTCATTAATGTATTGCTGTTTCTGTTCTTTTTCTTTGCTTCTTTGCATCACAACTCGCAACGACGGCATTTGCGACCTTGCATCCCTGAAGGATTCCGTGTCGTCTATGTACCTCCTACACACCTTGCAAGTTTATCGGTATAGTAGCCAATCACCCTCTATAAATAAGAATAAAATAAAGAATTTTAAATAATTTAGGTAACATTAAAACCCTTTTTGCACACATGGTGGAAAATGTAATGTAAAAATCCTCAATTACAAAATAGACTTGTATTATTAATTTACAGAAATGTTAAAGGTGCTATGAACGTTTTTAATGTTCTTTATTTTAATTCTTTTTAGTTATTTTATGCATAAGAAAATTTAATGTTTGTTTATTTTAAGTTATTATTTTGGTACAAAGTGTCAAATTTTCATTTACTTTTACTTTACCCAGCCAACTGTTTTATTTTGCAGGAGGAAAAAACTCTGTGCAATTACCTTTGAATTTTTCTAAAATTAATGCTGAATTAATGCGTATTGTTTTCTAAACTGGTGTAAGAATTAGATGCAATCCTAAAATAAAAGTTAAAATTTTTAATAATAGTCAGTCTCTATTCATAGAAATACCCAATCAAAAAGCCAACATTTAAACCGTTTTTATCTATTCTTCAGGTTTTTATAATTTGTTCCTCTCATTCCATGCAATTCAGTAATAATTCTTTTAATTGCAAAATAAGGAAAACACTTCAAAATTCTCATTTTTGGGAAGGTAACCATACAAAGCTAGAGTTCAAAAGGTACATTTGAAAATTTCGACATACTTTACAACCACCTCAAAAGATCTATTGATTTCAATGAAATTTTTTTCTTAATCTCTGTGCCGGCTTTACAGTGCCGTAAAGGATAATTTGGTGAAATTATTGGTGTCCGAATGGCCGTTCGAAGGACTCAAATAGAGGGGTTTATAGTTGTTTTAATCGCCCCGACATTCCACGTTCGGTGTTTTTATCGTCGCTTCTGTACTTAAGGATGGACAAGAGATCTCTCTTTTTTTCATTCCTTAAGGGAGAGGGAATTCCGTAATGAATGAGGGAGTTTTAATGATTGGGGCAGACAAACCCGTTCATTATGCTTTACTGCCTCGTTATGCGGTGAGACAAGGCTTGGTTCATGAGCCAAACCTTGACACGCCGCGTATGCTTTAGTCTGTGAGTGGATAAATTCTAAATTTGGATGTGCTTGTGTAATTCAGGGTATTTTTTAAGAGTTTTACCATTAAAGATTTATTTCGTATAAAAACACCAACACACATTTTACAATATGGAAACGGATCACTTGTAGTAACATTCAGTGTTCATGCATACTCAGAGATACATAAAAAAAAATACTTAAAACCGAAAAAAGTTATAACATCACTTTGTGAGGAAAGCGACTAGGACTGTTTTTTCCTTAAAAACAGAAAATTAAAATTAATAAACTTAAAAAAGACTTTTGGAAGATAAATATTTCGAAAAGTAAATTTTAGAGATATTTTTTGTTCTTTTATCTCATACAATTTATTCTTTTTTTTCCCTTTAAATCGAATACAATTTTGTGCAACTATTTATTTAAGAAAATATCTACATGTATTTTTATTTTATTTATTTATTTATTTATTGCAAGATCATTGAAAAATGAGAATACATGAATGTTCCATAATGTTTTTATTATGGTATCCGACTATACTAGCGACAACTTTTTTTTTTGAAAAAAATGAAGATATGTAGATTTTTTTTGTGATTTTTAGATTTATTTAGTATATTTTAAGAGAAGAAAATCCTAAAATTAAAATCAGAAAAAAAATTTATAAAAATTAAAATGGGAAAAAACTGGTGAACATGTACAAAAAATTACATAAACGGGGCCCATTCTGTACAAAAATTTTATGAACAAATTCTCAATTTTTCAATTTTGATGTGTTACTTTGTTATTCATGTTTGAAATTATCTTCAGGATAAGAGATATTTTAATTTTTACAAAAACTAGAGGACTTGATCTTAGTGATTATATGAAATTGCTTAAAAAAACAGTGATTATATTCACATAAAGGACTGTAAATTTTGAAATAAAACAGTGATTGATAAATCTGAAAGTCAAAACACTTCTACTGTTATACAGAATATACAAAAAAAATTCCAGCAAATTATTTTCAAAACTTTTTGAGCAATCGCTGTCCCCGTTTGAGATTTTCGAAAAAAATACACATTTCGAGTAAAACGTATTTTAAAGTTTGATATCTTGTGTAAAGTTATGGCATTTGCTTTTACTAAAACCCTTGTAGTTTTGTTCTAGCGAATGGAAAATAAAAAACTTGGTATTTTTATTAATCTAATAAGATGACCTATAAAATAAAATCATAAAAAAAATTGTCAATTTTTGAAAAAAACATCATGATTTTAGGGTAGTTGGATACCTTAAAACGGCTTTTTTAAAGATCCATTCAAAGGAGTTTCTATTTGCATAATCCATCCCCTAGGTTGTCGGCGGCTCACGTGCAAAGAGCTAATGTGCCGTCCCTCTAGAAAATTTTTCATCTTTTGACTAATACTTAACGTAAACTCATTTACCTGCATAAGAGTGAAAAGTAAAACACATTAACAAAAACGCAAAAATCACTTCTTTCCTCAATTTCGTTTTTCTAAATTGCAAGGCTTGCAATTTCTAAATTGAAAACTTTTAATTTTGCCAAATGCATATCGAACTTAAGGACTTCTATGCCTTAGATAATATTAATCATAATAGATATTTTAGTAAAGCAAATTTCTCAAAAATCATTTAAAACATTCACCTTTGTTAAGCATCATTCTACGGAGCACCACTGATAAGCAAGAAAACCTTTTCTATTGCGGAATTGTCGGCTCTGCCACGAAATTTTGCTATCAAGTGAAGGATGTATGTAAAGAGTAGATGTTTATGGGCAATAGACCAACACACTGTGCTCTAAAATTCGGTTTTGTTAGACTATGATATGCTATCGGAAATCAGCATATTTATTCGACTTATTCGACTTTATTCGAAATTAAAACATAAGTTTTATTTTTAGAAATACGAAAGAGGTTTTGCTTGATTCATAAAATTATGTGCGGCCTATGGCCAGTGGCCGCGGTAGTCGAGTGGTATAGGTATCGGATAGTGGCTGGCTTTATCACGAGTTCGAGCCCAGTACCACTAAAAACTCACCGTGTAGGGGCAGCGATGCACGCTAAATCTGTTTAGAGCTGAACCGTTCTTCTGTTGGTGTGGTAGTTAGGGGAGGGGGTGCCAGCTCAGGTGTCGTCCAAGTCACTTGACCATGATTCAAAATGACGTGGTCCGTCGCCAAAAGCCCTCGTGTAGCTGAACAGTGCGACGTTAATATTCACTGACTCACTCGCGGCCTATGGTCGTCTCTTGTTCTGGCCACTCGCGTGCGGCGCATAAAAATATAAATATTGTCCCAATTTTTCTGTGGACCATCAAAAATTATTTACGTGCCACCGGTTGGCAATCACCGTTCTAAACATATGTTGTCTCTTAATCGGATATATATCTGTATATTAACTAATTATCCAATTAGTTTGCATACGTAAAGCAAACTGCACATGAGTTACAAGTGGCTGTTTGTGAATGCTTTTTAAAGAACTTTAGAGATGAAACGGGAATTAATTGGAATTATATATATATATATTTCATAACTAATTATTTATTTTTCTCATAATCCGAGATGTCCTATTAGTGAAAATAAGTTATTATGTTTGAAGATTTATCCCCTTAACAAATCTTAAGGAATTTACTCTTTATACTTTTCTCGAATGTTTTTAAAATTCAAAGCTCACTCCGGTGAAGAAAAAAATTCCAAACTTTCAGACGTATAGAAATTCTCACAGTTAAAGTTTTCCTACTTTTTATTAATTAATCTTTTTATTAATTTTATTATGCATTTTTTTTGTTTCCTGCACAAATGATTATAAAAATTTCTTTTTTTCATCTTTTTAGCTTTAATTTGTGGAGAAAAAAAAATATCGGTTTAGTTCCGGTTTTCGTTCCGACAAAAATAATGGTTTTTAGTTCAATTCCGAAAGAATAGTTTTATTTTATGTATATTCTTATCTTAAATCATCTATATTTCTAGTTCATTGAATTAAATCTGCCTTCTACAAGTACTTTCAAGCGAAACTGAAACAGAAAAGTACTAGCAAACTTCAAAACAGGAAAGCGAGTAACAATGTACATGAAACGATGATATGACTATATGGTTGACGTTTAATTAAAAAATATCGATAAGTTGGTTACAGTAACAAAATGACAGAAGATATATCGATCTGAAAATTAACAATTTTTTTTTTCAGTTCAGTTTCGGCTTTCGCTCCGACCAAAACAAAACGGCTTTTTTCTGGTTTTCGGTTCAGTTCTAGTTCGAAGCCCTGGTTAAATTTCCTTTTTGGTTTCCTATTTTCGATTTCTAGTGATTGCATTTGCTACTCTATTATAAAGTTTAGATTATTCAATTCCTACAATTAGCACACACTCTCTATATATTTATTTATCTTGTTAGAATTTTCAATCGTTAATAAAATAATTTTTATTCATCGAATCAAGTTCAAATAAATATTTTTAACCTTGTAGTGAATGGCACTTGATGTTAATACAGTTTTTTCAAATATTAATTCATTAATTAAATTTTTTTTTTAAATTTTAAATTTATTCTGCGTTATTTCCCTTGTGTTACAATTAGCTACAACAGATGGCGCCAGTACGTTTTTTCTAACGAAGTAGGAACTGACATTAAATCTTTTTTTTATATATTACTTGTTTTTTATTGAAATTTCAACTTTCTGAGTATTTTAAAAACTGGGCTATTAAATTTATCATCAATAGTTATTTTTTTTCCGAGGCATTAAGTTTCAAATATATTCTTTATGAGCACCTTTGAACATATTCTTACAGAAAAAAATAAATACCTAACAGTTCATTTACTTCTGATATTTAATGTTCGGAATTCAACTAAGAGAAATTCGAAAATCAAACAGTGTGTAAATCCAATTTGCAATAACCATAATTTTTTGATCTTACGTTTAACATGCATAAATCCACCTTCTCCAGCTCTAAGAAATCAAATATATGCGTACATAGCTCAAAACTCACACTCAAATATTAAAAACTGCACCTAATGGACTGTAAAGAATAACTTTATCGCTGATGAATCACATGCATTTATTGCACTACAGACTACGATCCGTGCAAACGATTTTTGTAGATTAATTTTACGTGCATTCATTATTGCCTGCATTGAGTTTTTATTCTATAATCTCTCATTAATTGAATTATTGAAATTAATTTTACCTCTATTTTCGAATGTTTAATACCAATTAAGTACCACACAATTGTCATTAATAAGAATTAATTTTTAAGCAATTTATAAAAACCACACGATCAGTGTATTTATTATTTACATAATTCCATTAAATTTATATCATATTTGGCACCAAGTACTTTATAGACTGATTCCTGTGTAGTGAAACAAATGACTCAATTTCTCCTCCTATTCTTCTTCAGGGCCTTTGTACATACCACGAATAAATGTAAGCCTTTTTCTACGCCAATTATTCGTGAGTGCCCTGATTGTGAGTTTCACTTCAGTTCTCCTTCTGATTATATCATTATACTCAAGCAATTCATATCAGACTAATGCATATTAATTTAAGATTCAAAGCGTGTTATTCCAAGGAGACAAATAAACTAAAAAATAATAATTCAAAAGCTGTGAAACCTGAACCCTAATCGTGCATGGCCAAACGATTTACATTCGAACAAAAATCAACATAATTAAAAAGAAACGCTACTTTTTTTCCTCTTTATTTCCTTTCTCGTCTGCGGCAAATAATGATAGCTATTATTTTTATAATACAACTAAACTCCAGCTCTTATGATCGTATTATATTTTTTTTACATTCCATTCACGGCTATAATTTCCGAGTTTTAAATGAACCCTGTGAAGTTGTTTGTGATCTAACTTTATGCATTCTCACTAGTATTTTACATACAAATGCTCCGCAAGCGAATGGCGAGTAACTACAAGTCGAATAAAAATGTTCTGAGAGTTATAAAACAGAGTTGTAACAAGAAGATAGTGAGTTCTTTGTTTTGTTTTAGATTGTTCTTTTCGTGCAATGATATAATGTACGGGGGATGTTCTTCGTGTAGCATTTAGTTGTTACATTGTAACTATTTGTTCTAATGGTTAGATCACGCAGTTAAAATATTTTTCTTTTTTCAAGCGTGCATGTTTGATAATGAACATTTCTTTTTCTTTAAAATTAAAATTATTCAATATTTATTCAGTGAGACACAATTAATCAACCTCTTTGATTAATAATTTATGAGAAATAAATTAAACATTATACTTTTACCAGAAAAAATATCCTATTTTTTTTTTAATGCTTTAAGGGCAATTATTAGTACTTTCTAACAATTTCAATAGCAGTTATTTCTGAAAATATTTCACTGTGTATTTGAATCATAAAGTAATGCCTTTAATAATTTTTTTTACTCCAAGACAGCGTTTCTCAAACTGTAGGGCACCCCCCCCAGGGGGAGTAATAACCTTACAAGGGGGCCGAGCATATCGAAAAATCAAAAGTAAAGGATTTAAAAAATTACAAATTTACTAAAAGGAAACGAAACAAAATATATATTCGGACATAATAAAAATAAAATACATATCTACACTGATATAATATACTTATAAATGTATCAGTAGTGTAGGAGTTATAAATGTATCAGTAATGTGGGAGTTATAAATGCATCAGTAATGTGGGAGTAATAAATGTATCAGTAATATGGGAACTATAAATGATATAATATGAATTACTTCCCTGGCCGGTTCGCTCTCTGGATCTTTCACCGATAGAAAACATGTATTCCATGGTTGCTCAACGATTTACCCAGATTACACCCCCAGCTGCCGCACCGGATCAACTTTGGCATCGCGTGGAAGCTGCTTGGTCTGTTGTACCCCAAGAACACATCCAGTCTCTTTGAATCAATGCCGAGGCGTATGGCAGCGGTGATCTCCAACAATGGCGGCTACTCTGGCTACTCATTCTGGCAGGAACCACACTTCACAGAAGTCTATATATTTAATCATTTGATACTTGGTCAACATGTTATCTACAAAATAAATTTTGTTGTGCTATCTCTTGTCTGTCTTGGTGTTGCATTTACGGTGGCCAGCAGTGTGTATATATATTAAAGGCTTACCAAAAGTTAGACCTACTATAGCAATAGCTGCTATGAAAAACAATATACATTGAAATACGTTTAAAGTGGAAAAGCTTAAGACGAAATATCGGTTAACATGAAATAATACAATGGTCTCGACAAACTACTAGGTATTTTCGCACATTTTTTTCTCTTAACACGAAACGAAAATCGCTTAACACAAAAATATTCTCCCTCCCTTCTGTGAATAAACAAAATACGGAAAACACAAGCCTGATTGGACTGTCATACTATACAATCGAAAGAATTCATTGTAGTAGATGATGATAATGTATGTACAGCCCCAAATATGGTAGACAAAGACATTTTAGAGTTTGTTCAAAGCTCAAAAAATATCATTGATGCAAATTCCGACGACGAAAATGAATTGAATAATGCAGTTCCTGTTCCCACATCATCCGAAATAAAGAACATCATGAAAAGTATGTCCAGGTATTTAGACGCACACTCCAATGGTGAAATGAATAAAAAAAATGGACAGACATCGAACAATCAGTTAACAATATGATGTTTAAAAAGACAATGCAAAGAAAAATAACAGATTATTTTCCCTAAACTCAGTAAATGTTTGTTTTCTTGTTTGCAAGAAACATGAGAAAATTTTGTTTAAATTTTATTAAGGTCTTGTGAATGTTTTTATTTCATTGATTTTTATTGAATGCATGCATCTGTGAAAATAAAATAATAAGCTTAAGATCTAATAAGCTTAATTTTGTTAAAATATGATTTTTTTTGGCACCATCGTTTAACACGAAAAAATATTTCAATCCCCTCAGTTTCGTGTTAAACGATTTTAACTGTGTTCATAACGTTGATTTTTTTATATATTTTACTAATTACTTTTGGTGAAGCAAAGCTTTATAGTGCGACGTTAATATAACTTTCGCTCATTTTGCTCTGAGTGGGGCGTCTTAAGGCATGGACCCGAGTCTCAGCCCCAATGGGGCCTCCTCTTGTTCTCAACTCAGCCTCAATAAGATCGTGTTTCAAATAATTTTAATGGTCAGATGTTTTTTTTCCGGTTGTATTCTCCTAAAACCTGGGAATTTCGGACGATATGTCAACTGTCTACGTGCGATAGCCGTTGTCCTTGTATAGGTCTAGGCCTACCACCATACATCATCATTACTAATTCAGTCAAAAGGTGGCTGTTTGTGCGATCTATTTATTTATCACACAATGAAAAGACACAAATCCAATTAATAATAGTAAGAGAATGTCTCGATGCTAACCGTGAAAGTGGAACAACGACGGTAATACACGAATGATTAGGAGACTATCAAACTCTACCCTTACTTTATAAAGGATCTAACCTATCATCCGATTTAATCTAATATCAATTTAATCTCAGTGAACAATCGTCACTTTAAAACTTCCTCCCAATGAGTTCTCAATCACAATAATTCAAATATGATACCTTCAGTAACAATCTCACCTAAATCGGGTATATCTCCTCTCCTACTCCCTATTCTGGCTAGAAAATTTCGACTATATATTCAGTAAGTTAATTTGAATACCACAATTTTCTTCTTCCGAAGGGTTGGTTGTGAATAACGCGAATTGATAAGCCCAAAGATTTCCCAAGAGGATTAGTTGAAGGATCGCGGATAGATCCGTCACTTATGTACTGTCATAAGTGGGGCCTACATTTATGTCGTAGCCCAGAGCCTACTCAAGCGTAGATGCCCTGGGCCTCAAAAAGTCTTAGGACATCCCTGGTTCTGAGACTAAAAATTTTCTACTTTCATTACTGTGTTTATACTCCTCTAATATAAGGATTTTCTTTTATTTTGAAAAAAAATTTGAGAAATTTTTAATATTCGCAAATTTAAAATTGCATCTGTATTTTACAAGTCTACTGTCAGCTTTGAAATCAATTAATAACTCGTGATAATATTTTTCTCGTGATTGTCCATTTTGATAGAGTGATTGTAAATATTCATAGACTTAAATTTCTATCTATTTCCGGAAAAATGATACACCATAAAACTCTTTATGGTTCTAAATGTTATATATATCTAGAAGACGTAAAATATTACTTCAAAGGAACTATCGCCGTAATTTCCTCAAATGACGGCCTTTTACGCTTCAAAAACATCAATTTCTTTTGAAAATAAATCTTTCACCAAAAATAATTTACGTTCTTTAAGACTTACTGAATTTAAGGGAAAATACATAAAACTGTCATAGACTGTTGAGTTCTGATTGACAGTATAGCACCAAAATCACCTCAGAGTTGGACACAAGGTCAGTATTTTCTTAATAATTAAATTAAGAACGACCCCCACAAAATATACTCATAGCATGCTGAAGCATTAAATCAGGATTTCGTAAATCTGTGGGGACAGTTACCTCTGTAGGGGAAAAGAAAATACGCCGTAAATTGCGCCCGACAATATTTCAAACAAAAGTTACGGGATTGTCTCTCGTAAATTTTGCGGCTGCATATAGACTGCGGCTGCATATAGAGTGTTTTAAAAAGTGGCACATAAACTAGATAAATCCTTTCTTTTCTTCAAAATAAACAACAAATGCGTTAAATAGAAAGTTCAAAAGAAAAAGAAGAAAAAAAAAATGGTTAAATGTTTAAATCTTCTTTAAATAAGGAATATCACGGAAGTTTCGAGGAATATCTTGTATTAAATAAGTTATCTTTCAGGATCCGTGCTAAGACATGCGATTTTTTCGTGTTCACGATTCACAATAAAGTACTTTTTTTGTACCTGGTTTATCAGTATTATAAGAAAAGGAAGAATTAGTTAAGAAGATAAAGAAGATTTATTTAGCTGGTTAATCAGAATGTCTAGCACTTTTTAACTACAATCTTTCTTTCCGTGTTTTCTTATTATTTAGAATCTAAGAATTCCTTAATAAAGTGTCGTTGGAATTTTAAAGAAATCTTTGCCGCTTGTTAATCTTTGTTAATTAGAGTACAAGACATAAACCATAAACATGAGCTTTTAGAAAATAAATATGTAATGGTTAACAATTCGTTGGTAACAATGGTCGAATTTGTGCAATTCATTTGGTTTTGTGTGATTTAATTTTATTATTTCAAATAATTGCATCTTTGTTCAATTGTGATTTATTAGAATAAGTACTTGCAATAGTTTGCCTGTTAGTCTTTTCTTATAGACATACTCGTGATTCAGAGCGATCAGTGAAATGAAAACAAGTATAAAGAATAAAATAGAACTCATAAGTTCGGGCGATTAAGTTGATGGGAATAGAACCCGAGACGCTAGGGTCCGCAGCCACATAACACAACCACTAGACAAAAGTGATCATTCTTGTTCGGAGGCTGTTACTGGCTTATGCAGATGATACCGCTACTATTGTCCCCCACCAATGAGTCGGTGGATAGGCGAACGAACGATATAGTTGTTATGGCGAGCATGTGTAGCGTGAGCGTTGTAGCTATTAATTGCAGATGTTGTGTCAAGTGAGTCTGACGGTTTTAGTTGCTGCGTCAAGTGGGTCTGACGACTGTTGGTTGCTTTTCTTGCGGATAGATGGCACCACAACAGATCTGAGGGTTGCTTTTTCTTAATTCAGTCAAGGTCACTAATGACGAGGATAGAACCCATGACGCTAGGGTTTGTAGTCACATAACATAACCACTAGACAAAAGTGATCACTCCGGAGGCTGTTACTGGCTTTTGTAGATGATACCGCTACAAAGTTATCTGATATTGAACCTAAATGCTTAATGTTCATCTTATTATACAGGGGGTCCCAAAAATGGCAGCTCTGCGCAGCCAGATCCGTCTTTGGAATTACATAAAAAATGCTCAATGAATGATGACGCATGATGATTCACGATGGGCCTATGGCGCATTTTTGTGCTCCTGTACATGATTGGATGGATATGGCATACTCCGACTGTTCGATCGGACGTGGGGTCTAGTTCTATGACCACCATGATCACCAGATCTCACACCGTTGAACTTTTTTCGTATGAGACAATCTCAAGGAATTAGTGTATCGAGCTGTAGTTTCTTCACAAACAGACTGAGTTGATTGTCTGTATGCTGCTTGTACTTCTGTGGACATCGCGCTGCTGCGAAGTGTGCACCCACCCATTCCACGACGCACTAAGGCCTACTCATTCCCGGCAGACACTTTAAGCCTCTTCCCTTATAAATATTTTCAAATACTGTTGCTGATGTTAGTTATAGAATAAAGAATTCATAACACATATATAGACATTATTTTCATCTCTATTGAATTGTTAGTGAAGGAGAGAAAATTCTGGTTTCTGGCAGCATAATCTTTTTTGATAAAAAAAAAATAATAATCTAAATACTTTTTAGCTGTGTAGTTTTTAAAAAAAACTATCAAAAAGTAATCCATGCATAACTTTTTTTCTTAATTCTGCAATTTAATAATATTTTAAAGTTTTGTAGCTTTCGAGATAAGATTTTATTTGTATAGTGTAATTTGTACGTAAAAAAGTGTATTTTTGGGAAAAAACATTGCAATCTAAATAAAAAGCTATGGAAAAAAATCTAACCACACAAGTACAAGAAATATACTGGAAGATTGGAAAATAGTTCAATTGAAAAAATTTTTGTTGCCAGTGATGAATAATACTTGTGATTAATACTTACTCCTGTAAGCAACGTGTGATAGTTTGTGATGTATGAGGATTTTATAAATGTTTTCAATTAAAAAAAAAAAGTTGAATAATTGCTCTTATAATATTTCTTTTTTTATCAAAAAAATGTGTGTATTTTTAAGAAATATTTATGCAAAAGTCAAAAGAAAAATATGTTATTAAATTTAGCCCTCATAAAAGATGATAGAAAAATAGTGAAATGATAAATAAAAATTCTAATGATTATAATTAAGGAAAATGTCACCAAAATAAATAAATCATATAATTTTTAAAACGTTGAATGTAAAATTCCACAAATGGAGGTATAAGACTGTAAAACTATCTTTTCCGAAATTAATTTTCTGACATTTTTTTAACAATAAACACGTTTGAAATGTTAGAAACTATGTAGAAGTTAATCTCTTTTGAATTGAGGAGTGTATTTTTTCCATTGACCTGTATTTCAAAACAAATTTTGATTCATAAAATAAAAAAAAAATATCCATAAGCTACTAAAATTTCTTCGTTAGAGTTGCAATATAACAAAATATAGTCAAACCTCCATATAACGAACCTCTATTTAACGAATTTCTCTATTTTGTGAAATTTTTCCTGTAACCACACACACAGAAGAACATTTTACTATTTTCTTCGTAAAATAACCTCAAAATAGCGTAGTGTATTTTCTATTAAGTGAGCTTTTTATTTAGTGATTTGAATATTTCTGCCTATTTTTAAAATATTTCAGGTCTTTATTCAAATTATTCTCTCTTTTAGCACATTTCATGGTGATCAATGACCTTGAAATGGCCTTACCAGGTGTCTAACTCACGTAGAGCAATAAAATTGCCGTTTTTCCAAGCAAAAATCTCAGCCAAAATTAACAGATTTTATCAGTAATTCAATTTAAGGACGTATGTGGTAGTGTATGCTTAAATTGCTGGTTGTAAAATAACATACCGTAAATTCCGGCGTATAACGTGCACAACCCTTTTTTTTTTATTTCTACTATTAGCTCAAACTCTCTCTATATATATCTTGTTCAAATTTTCAAACGTTAATAAAATATTCTCTGTTCATACATTCGGAGTAGGAATTCATTAATTTTTTTATTTTTTTATTTTACTTGTTTACGAAGAAACTTAAAATGTACCTGCGCAGTGCTCTTATATTTTGAAGTCATTTAATTGAGGTATTATCCTTAGAAAAAAGCCTTTGAAAAAAATAGTATTCTTCTAGAATGCAAGCCTTTAGGTTCATAACAAATGTCATTTATTTAAAGAAAGAGTATTTCAATATACGTAGAAGTCTAATTTTTTTGTCTTTGCTTATTTATTTATTTATTTTTTACTTTTAAAACTCTCATTTGTATACTCAGCGTATAACGCACACCCGTAAATTTCAATCTCATATTTTGTGTTAAAAGAGAGCGTTATACCCCGGATTTTACAGTATGCTTAAAATTATTGCTTGTGGGCTTAAAATTAGAGAAAATTTCTTTGAAAATTCATTAGTTTTAATATAAAACTATTTTTTAAGTTGAAAATATGGTGTATTCATAGACAATGTTTTTTTTCTTCATGTTTTCCTTGTAGATTTCTTTTTGATGGATAAAATATATAAAAAAAAGAGAAATTAATTTACAAAAAATGTGTGAATAATTACTTTTTTAAAGTAATATACAATATTTATGAATTTAAAATTTGTATTATGTGTTTTCTAAAGTATGTAAAAAGATGAATCTCTGTTTAAGGTATCCGACTACGTTCGGAACCGTGATTTTGCAAAAACGTATAAATGGAAACTATTTATGATATTTAGTGTCACTTAGATTAGAAAATGTATATAAAATTGTTTCAAGAATAATACTACAATAAAAAATTATTTAAGTACAATATTTTGGCAAAAAATAAACGTAGAATGACCCATTTTCAAAATATTCTCTTTTTGCGAAAAATGCTTTTATTATAATAATATTTTGCCTGTATATAGCTCAGACCTCTGTGCAGAGGCTCAACTAGAATTTTTGAAATATATATCTTAGAAATGGGTTTATCCATGTTTTACGTCAATAGAGGGGAGAAATTTTAAGAAAAAAACGCCGATAATTATTTCAATGAGTTGTAACTCTGAAAATAATGTGAATTTTTCAAAAATCATAGTTGAGCCTCTGTACAGAAATTTGAGCTATATGCAGGTAAAATATTATTATAATAGAAGCATTTCTTACAAAAGGAGAATATTTGAAAAAAAGATTATTCTAAGTTTATTTTTTGCCAAAATATTGTATTTAAATAAATTTTTTTTGTCAAAATGTCTTTAAAACAATTTTATACATGTATTCTAATCTAAGTGACACTAAATATCATAAGAATTATCCATTTATGCGCTTTTTTAAAATCATGGTTCCGAACGTAGTCGGATACCTTAATAAATTTTCCGCTTAACGAACTTTTTTCGGGATTTAGCGACTTCATTAAACAGAGATTCCTCTCTGTACTCTTGAAAAAAAAGAAAAAACTGGGAATAAGTTTCTAGAAATATTTTATGGAGCAAAATTAACCAATGTTTCATAAAATAACATACTAGTGCATCCGCTCTCATTTATTAAACTAAGTCAAGACAGATTATATTAATCACTTACATCGTTTCAACTGATTTTTATCTTATATCTCTCGGATCCTTGTCTATACAGCTTCCTCGAACTACGTATTCCATCAGAAATGTTATATGTCATTTCCTGAGCTCTAACATAAAAGCTCAGGCATCAACCAAAATTGGTAAGTCGATGTTCAATTACTCGATATTTTTTTCATTCACGTTGCATCAAGTGTTCCATTAATTTTTCTACTATCATTCCGAGATTGACAAGATATCGTGAGATTGAGTACGCATGCGCGAGTATTTAGCAATCGCTTCCATTACTGAAATTAATACGCGAGATCCTAATTTGATAAATTTGTTATTCTGCCCATAGGAAGTATAAATTAGAGAGTTTCTTCAAAATAATTTTTTCTTTGAAGTTTTAGCGATTGGATTTCCTTGCCGTTAAATGTATATAATAAATTTCAAATCCCCCCTTTTATATATTTTTAAGATCTTGTACAGTTTGCATCACAATAGTGCATTAATTGTGTAGATTTTTTATAAGGTAATAAAGCATTTGCTCTTAAAAAATATTCATTTTACTTGAACACTTATTACTCGTTAAAATTTCATTACTTATTAATGTATGATTTTGTCAAATCAAATTTTATTTTAATCCAAATGTACAAAAATTTAAACAAAACAAAATATTCATATATATATTGACATTGTTCTTTAACTTTAACAAAGTAAGCAGTTCTTTAAGTTTAAGTTTATCAGCTTTCGTTTTAACTTAACAGACAAGTTATAGCATGGTTCTTTAAGTTAACAATTGACAGATATTTACCTTTTAAAATATGCCTCTATATATAAAAGAAAAGCGACACATTCAATCATTTACTCATTCATTCATTATGAGATCTCTTAAATTATTAGACCTACAGACTTGAAAATGCGGAGGCAGGTTCCTTTTGTTGAATAGAGATTTGCTAAAAATGGGGTTTGAGGAAATCGACTCTAAGGAGGCTACAGGATGATATTGTTAAACTTTTAAAAATTCAAATCCTGTCCTTTTTTATATCAAATGGCAAGGGTTATAAAGATATTTTTTAATACAATCAAAGACCTTTTCCCTGGACTTAGCAAACAAAAAAAATGTGAGGTATTTCATTGGCATAGAATATGCAGCGGGCGGGTAAAGGCTAGAATCTTATAAAATGCCGCAGATTTCCCTTAATTTTTATGAATCTTATAAATAATTAATATATTTACTTGTATTTTTAAATGAAAGTGATTTTCCAAATATTAATTATATGACTTTTTCACAATGCATAATATATATTTACCGATTGTTTTTAATTAACCTCATTTTCATTTATTTATTTACTTACGTGCGTTTCAAAATCACATAGCAAAAAATGTTTAGTTATAGTATATAACTAGATTTTAACCTCGGCTTCGCTCGCGTTGATGTCTTTAAATAACTGTCAAAGACAATCATTATCATTAGAAAATAAATAAAATAATATGATAATTTTTTATTGCTTGTCTGGGACCACTAAAATTTAAAATTTTAAAATTGAGCTTAATTTAAAAAAACTGGAAACATACTTTTTTATAATAGTCAACAACAAAAATTCAATAACTTAAACTATTAATATTTTAAAAAGTTGAAACTGTCTACATTTAATAAATAATTCCTCTTTCAAAGAGCTCAAAACAGAATATTATTCTCGAATGCTACTGTATACTCTATTATATGTTCTTTCGTCAGGTGCAAATATATAAGGATTTCGGGCATTGGACACACACGAACAGGCTACATGTAATTATAATATTTGTACTATTGGCCATGGGGGAAGCATGTCTTTTCTAAATGCACCCCTGCTACCTGTAATGTTTGCCCTTGCACTTTGTTAATAGTAACAGCTAATCATTCCAAAATCATATAGCTACTTTCCAACTATTGTGAAAACCTTATTTACAATTATTATTAGCGTTTCGTTGTAGATTTGTTCATTGAAAGCCTTATCTGCATGTACTTGCTGCAGTTATCGCAAAATATTTTCCACCATGTATTCTTTGTACTTATTCTAAAGGGCTTGAGGATTAGAAGGACCGCAGATGATATAATTATTGCTTAAAGCTCCCCTTAATTTTATTCGGCGATTGGCATTGTATGGCTACCTCCATAGTAATATATCTAATATATCTTCATAGTAATATCTCCATATAATATATGTACATTTAGTATAAGTGGAAAATTTCGTGCAAAACAGGACCTTATATATTGGAATGATCTTAAACAAAAAATAAATAAATTCAAAGCTTTAAATATTCTCGATAAATTAAATCTTTTTTTATCTAACTGTCATTTAATATTACCATAGAGCTTTAAAAATGAAGCAATTTGCTAAAACTTAATGTTGTTTTTCTCTTTAAAAAGTTGGAGAAAATTTGTATTAAAATTTTTGGGATTGTCGAAATAGACAATTTTTTAGCCAACTTGGCGATATTGGTGAATTTGAGTTTGAAATTTGATAAACGCAACGTAATAAACGTTTGACATTTAATAAAAAAAACTATTTAAAAATTTCTTTTAGTAAAGCTGTTAAATTACACTACGTTTCAGTTATTTGTTACAAATGTGAGAAAATTTTTATTAAAAATTCCGGTATTGACGAAATGCATAATCTTGCCCCAGCTGGGCGGGAGGTAAGCACTTCCCCGTGGCTCCACCCACGTAGTTCCTGCTCCCGTAAAAATACGGCGATAAAATATACCCTATGTTACTTGCTGATAATGTAGCTTTCCATTGATGAAAGAATTTTTAAAATTGGTTTATTGGCTTAGGCGTGAAAGCGTAACAAACAAACAAATATTCGTATTTATAATATTACTAGCTGCCCTACCCGTTCTTTGCACGGGTGAATTGAAACATTGAACAATACAGATTGAAGAATAAAGAAGCTTTTTATAAGTTCATTTTACGTGGATTGCAAATTAAACAAAAAAAAAAAGCTTTTTGATTATCTCAGCTGTACAAAATAACAACACCATATTTGTTAAATTTTAATTGTTGATCTAATAGCTGATAAAAAGGGGATTTATATATATATTTTTATTTATAACGCTCCGTAACTCTCTTGTGTATCAATTTTTGAAAACACCTTCCTAAGCTGATCCCTCCTCAGCAAAAGTAGCACATTGTTGCAAACTTTGTGTAATAAACGCTAAAAATAGTGTAAAAAATTTATATCGGGATGTGTAATATGTTAAAATTACTTTCTTTTGTAATTATTTTATGATAAAATTGTAATATTCGCAAGCAACGCGGTTCCTTACATTGTAATGGCGATTCAATGGAAAAATAGCGAAATGTTGGTGATAGAGCCAAGTTGGCATCACACACATTTTTTGGCTACCATGTTGGCAACTTGGCGATTAAGTGAACGGTGGAGAAGTTGATATGCTGTAGAGCCATCTGGTGAGGAGCTGCAACAAAGAGGTGCACAAATATCTTCTCCACAGAAAAAAATGCATATAAATGTCAATTTTAATAGTGATCGGTTAAACGGTGTTGTGTGTGTGTGTGTGGAGTGAAGCGAGGCTCTATACACAAACATCCGTTTATATATATGGATTAACATTACAGGAGAACCTATCCAAACCAAACTTCTCTGTGCTTGGCGACCATGTTGGCAACTTGGCGATTGATTGAACGGTGCAGTTGATGATATGCTTTAGCGCCACTTGGTGGGGAGCTGCAACAAAGGGTATAGCACAAAAACCTTCTCCAAAAAATACATATAAATGCCAATTTCTAAAGTGATCAGTTGAACGCTGTTATAGTGATGCGATTTCATATATACAAATGTCCATTTTTATATACAGAGATAAAATGATCAGAATAAAATAATAAAAAATAAATCATTAGAATATATTTTTATATATAATATTTATAGTAAAAAGCAAAATTATATATTCTTTAATTACATATACTGAAACTTTATATAAATTAACCAGAAAATTTATTTCGATTACTCTATTCATAACAAAGGCAGTAAACAGCTTTATCCAATAATTATTGCATTTATTATTAGCTATCAATTCCTTATTATAAAGCTAACTAAAAATATTATTATTTTGACCTGACAAAATTATTAAGTGTTCTAAATGTTACAACGAAGAAATAAAAACTTTCCTCATTAAAGTATCATAAAACTGAGTGTGTCTGTTTAATGGAACCTTTAAGGTAGTGAATATTTGAAATGTTAAAACTTAGTTGTGTGAGGGGATATTAATATTGATTATTAATATTATGATATTATACTCATAAAATGGTAAGATTACGCTATTATTATGTGATAAACAATATAAGGAAGAATTTTACCATTTTACGAGCCTATTAATAACTGTATATTAATATTCATAGAGTTGTAGTGCTTTTTGATTGTAGTAATTATCTTTCTGATAATTACTCTACTACAAGTATCTAAATAAACTTGCGATCGATTCTTTGGTATTTCTAGGAATGAAATGCTAAGTAGGCGCGAATTATTTTTTAACTCTGATGTATAATTCTTTTTTTTTTCAGTAGAAGTTCACTAACCTGCGATATCAATAATTACTTGTTTTTTTTAAAAAAAAAAAATAAACAAGTCTATAATCTTAAAAAAATTTGATGAATGAAGTTGCTTTGCAAAATGTTAATCTGATTATATTTCTCAGACCTCAGATTTTTTTCAAATGATTTGTACGAACCTTAATACTTTTAGGAATATATAAAGAGAGGGGAAACATAATACTTCAAAAGAAAATTATTTAAATTGATTGTGAAATTTTTTATGATATTATTAATGAAAGATTAGTATTAGTAAATTTTAAGAAAAGTATATATTTTCGAAAATATTTAAAGACTTTTTTTTTGTTTTTAATGTGTAGAGGCTCCATGATTATAAAATTAATTGAATTTTGGGAGATAATCATCTGAAATTTAGTTAAAAAGTACAACACATTCAAATCTCAAATGTTTTCAAATTCTATTGAAAAAATTGGCATGAAGGGAAATTAAATTCTCTTTCCAATGTAATTCATTGAGTTTTACCAGTAATCGTTCAGTTTTTTTCTCAAACTCAGAATTAAACTTTTTAAAGAAGCTTTTTAAAGAGCTTTATTCAAAGATTGTATACTTCGTAATAATCATTAGCACAATAAAATTAGCGATTGGACTCAATATTTTGATTTTATAATTTTCTTCAATAAATGTTTAGCTGAGAAAACTGCTTACAAGAATGGAAATATCCCTCCTCATGATGGTTAAGGGGGAGATCTCACGGATGATTGGTGTTACAGGGGGGAGGGGGAGAACCCCAAAGCAGCATGGAGGTAGAAGCCATTAAATCTAACATGAAGTAATTGGATATAGGTATTCTCAATATTTTGCTTTTATTAATTTAAGGTATCCGACTACGTTCGGAACTGTGATTTTAAAAAAGCGCATAAATGGATAATTTTCATGATATTTAGTGCCACTTAGATTAGAATACATGTATAAAATGGTTTTAAGGACACATTTTGTCAAAAAAATTATTTTAATACAATATTTCGGCAAAAAGTTAACTTAGAATAACTTTTATTCAAAATGTTCTCCTTTTGTGAAAAATGCTTATATTATAATAATATTTTGCCTGTATATAGCTCAGACCACTATACAGAGGCTCAACTATGCTTTTTGAAAAAATTCACATTATTTTCAGAGTTACAACCCATTGAAATAATTATCGGCGTTTTTTTCTTAAAATTTCTCCCCTCTGTTGTCGTAAAACATGGATAAACCCACTTCTAAGTTATATATTTCAAAAATTCTAGTTGAGTCTCTGTACAGCGGTCTGAGCTATATACAGGCAAAATATTATTATAATAGGAGCATTTTTCTCAAAAGGAGAATATTTTGAAAATGGGTCACTCTAAGTTCCTTTTTTGTCAAAATATTGTACTTAAATAATTTTTTTTGTAATACTATTCTTAAAACAGTTTTATACACATTTTCTAATCTAAGTGACACTAAATATCATAAATGTTATCCATTTATACGCTTTTGCAAAATCACGGTTCCGAACGTAGTCAGGATACCTTAAACGTTAGAAATGAGTACGCGATATACGGACAAGACGAGCTAAGGGGTAAGAATAAATGTTTACTTATATGAAATGAGAGGCAACCTCTTAAACTTGCCGAAGAGAAATCCTCCGAGGTCTGCTAACTCTCAAGGTACTCTACTGTAATTCAGGCACTGACTTCTTCCTCATAAACTCAACAGCCTTTTGCTGGCCAAGGCTAACTCGCCTATCTTCCTCTAGTTGACCCTATCAGTCATGATGGCCTTCCATCAATTGATTCCCATTAGTTTGAGTTCCTTTTCAACATCGTTTAATCATCATTTAGGAGGTCGTCCTCTTTGTTTGGTCCCTTCAATTTTCGAAAAAGTTACTTTTTTTAGTAGAAAAAGCATCGGCATATCGATACAGATGACCCAGCCACCTAATACGTGATGCTTTTATAGTTCTCACAATGTCAATCCCGCCATTTTGCCTGTAATTTTTATGATTCTAAAGAATTCTCCACTCATTGTTCTCTTGAATAGGTCCAAAGATTTTCCTTAAGATTTCTCTTGAAAAAATTAGCAACTTTTCTTTCTTTACTTTGTTGAGGGTCTAACATTCACTTCCTTGCATAGCAATAGGCCTGATTAAAGTTTTATATATGCTCAACTCGGTGTTTATAGAAATAAACTTAGACGAATTGGTTTCTGAGGCTATGGAAACTTCTATTTTGCCAAACAAATTCTATTATTTATTTCAACTTTCAGATCGTTTCTACATGAGATCAGAGTTCTTAAGTATAAGTAAACTGTTTTACAGTTTCAACAGTATAGCTACCTATCTTCAAAGGAGAGAAATCCGGAGATTTATGAGTTGAAATCAGAAACTTTGCAGCCACTTACTAACGGGGCAATATTGTCCAGCAATCTCGTATATTCTCTATATCTCCGACTATTTATATGCTATTTGATAATGATGTTCAAGTAAGGAGTGGAGTTGTTCTGGCTTAACCCGTTCAGGATCAGTTGATTTTCACTGTTACGCCTAACTCCATTTCAAAATTCATATAAAATCCTTGCTGTAATAAAATACGCCAAAATTTATGGTTTATAATCATTCCAAATTCCATAAGTTCCAAATCCAGATCACACCGGTATGATCACGGGACTCAGAAAGGGGAAAACGCAATCTCACATATGATACCGTGTTCCCTGAAGTGTTCCCCGTGTTCCCGTGTTCACATATATATAATCAAGGTCCTGAATGGGTTAAGGCGTCAATTTTGCTGAACGGAAGAAAACCTGAATAAGAGAGGACAGACCTCGGGAATAATCAAGTGTTGGAAAATTACCATACACTTTTGTAAAACTGAGATAGATTTAAAAAGTGAACTGAACTCCACGGCATTTTAGGGACATAAAAAGTTGTTGTTGTTTCCAATCCCCTTGGAGCAGGAAAGCCTACACCAAGTCCATTTGACCATTCCGCGTAATAGTGTCACACACCAGGTCTTGCTGTTCATACAACTGTCGCAGGGAAATGCCCCAGCAGTCCAGAAGATGAGCAGGAGAAGCAGGGAGAGAGCAGGGACAGGTAAAGAAAGACTTTACCCCCTGCACAAAAGTCATATTACGCAGGTGACCGCTTCTAAAGCGCGCCAAGGCCATCTGATGAGCCCTGGAACTCCTACACTGTATAGATAGGCCATGACTCTTAGCTGCGTACCAGTGGTGAGCAGGAGGGTTTCGCCAAGTCAAATTCATTTTATTTCTTTGGAAGGAAGGAATTTCCGAATGGTTTAAGACAGTGGAGCTGGGGTTAGAGAGATCACAACCCCTACCAGCCAGCTCATCAGCAGCTTCGTTCCCAAGCACACCCACATGTGATGGAATCCACTGGAGACATGTTTCCTCTGACCGAGCCTAACTAATTTGGATAAAATATCTAGACCAGTACTATCCATAATTTTTGGCCAATTCTTCAAATATAAGTTAATTTTAAAATAATCACTTGATGGCTATATTAACTGAAAAAGATCAATTTATCACAATTCATTCTTAGAATTCTTAGAAAACTTCATTTGGCTTTGCATTTTCAGCGTATTACTTTGAAAACGCCTTTTTCGTAAAGCCATCGAAATACTGTAATTGTATTACAAACTTCTATTCTTTTATTTTATTTATTTGCAAATTGTTTTGCAAACTGTTATATAGCTCTAAAAATACATTTAAAAGCAGTAAATTCATGTTTTAAAAATATTGAATTATGTGTCTAAGGTATTGCTAGCTTGATATAAAGGATTTCTTAGTCGGTATGAAGATTAACAGTTAAAACTCCTAATCGAATTTAATTTTTCAATGCAGGCTATATACTATTAATTTGAATTTAGATCAGAAACAATTATTATTTATTATAAGTTTTCATAATATCAACTGTATCTTGAATAAGTTTTTTGTTAACTTAATTCGAAATATGAAACCGGATTATTTTTAGTCAATTAAATGCAAGAGCCAAATGTGTGTTTTCTCCCTTCTTAATTGATTTAGAGTGATATAAAAGTAGAAAAATAAAAATTTATTTTATGAAATAATGAAAATCAGCCTTTCAATTTTTCAAAGAGATTACAGTAATGAAATAAATTTTTTTCTAAAAAAAAGGTATAATGATTACATAATAGCAATGTTTACTTTCAATAACATTTACCCACCAAAGTATCCACGTTCTTTTTTTAAAGTTATTTAGGAGTCAAATGTCCTTTTTAACTCTTAGTCAATTGCATTTAGGTGCAACCTTAAGAGGTTTAATAATTTTTTGTTAAAAATAGTTTATAAAATGCTAGAATGACACTTTCTTTCCAAAGCGCATTTTATATTTTTATCTCGTAATTTTTTGGCAAACAGTAACTTGAACTGAATTAACAAGAATAAAAATATTTTCAGAATGAATCAAATATTGCAATTTAATCGATAAAGCAAAAAAATTTTCATTAAATCATTTTGAAAAGTAGTTATGGAGCCCATTTACAAGCAGAAATACATGTAAAATTTTTTCCCTTTTATTAATTGCTTTTAGAATTCTACGGAAACATGTTTTAAAACTATTTTAATTTATATGTGTAATTAAAATATTGCGCCATTCATATCAACGTGTCGAGAAACTTTAAAAAATTATTCCATTAAAGAAAACCAATAATATTCTTTTCAGGTACCCCGTCTATAGATCATTTTAAATTCCTGAACGTAATGTTAATCTTATGGAATTCTACTCACATCTACTTTCCACCTCAAACTTCGATTAAAATTCCATAAAATGCATATGAAAGAGCAAAAATCAAAGTAGGTTTTTCTGGAATCACGGGATTTTTTTTCTGAAATTATTCTAGGCCTATTTTAATGATATGTTTGAGGATTTTTTTTTTTTTCCAAATTTTTTCAGATATGTTTAGAAATATCTTGAGAGAACTGAAGGAAAATATAATCCAGAGAAAGCTTTGCTATTTTTTTTCTTTTGAATTCATTTTATCACATTAAAGGAGATTTATTACTCCAGATTTAAATAGGTAAGTAAAATTATCATTGGATTTAACATTGCATTCAAGCATTCAAAATAACCAAAAAGTAGAAGGTTTATTTAAAAAAAAAAAAAACATTGATCATTTCTGATTAAATCAATTTAATGCTTATTTACATTTAAATTACTTTTGCTTATATCCCCTTGGCTTAAATAACTTTACTACTTATTTTTTGTTTGAATCAGTTGGTCGTTTTCATTAAATCAACTCAATGTAATCTCATTTATTTTAAATCAAATTTATTTTTCCCTTCGCTTAGAAACGATTCATTCCGAATTCTTTATCTTTACCAGAAGAGAAATCACTATAACTCCTTTCAGAATAAAATATTTTTTTTCTTTTATAATTTTTTTTTATTAAAAGACATAAAAAAAACCTAGGAAGTTAATAAATAACTTTTATAAAGAAAAAAAAAAAAACACAAACGGAAATTTTTACAATGTATCAAACTAACATCTCATGAATTTCATAGTTAAACTAACCATAAAATAATATCAAGATATTCCGCGACCACACTTGCCCGATTACACGTACAGAATAATTAATTTTATGCTGCAGGGTTTTATTTAATTTTTCATCTAAAAATAAAGTTTGTCAGTGTTCCGGATTTTAGAGTTAATAAATTTACACCACCGAATTTAATGAAGTGCATACTGAACTTTTTTTTAACGCTCCAGCTGCTTTTATTAGCATCTCGCAAAACTCGTCCAGATTAAAACATGTGAAAAATTGTAAAAGAATAATAAAAGCAACGAACTCCACTACGTAAAAGAATGAATTATGAGGATTCTTAGTATAACATGACATTCAGTTTTTACTTGTTTTGATGTTGTGTTCGTCTTTTTTGTGATATATGGCTGTGAAAGAGATGAAAAATTTCCATTTGAATATTGGAGGCTTATCTTTATTGCATCAAATACATTAAGGAGAAAAACATATTTTTTCAGCTTAGATTCATTCATTAGGGGTTAATTTTCTTCGCATATATCATTTTATTGCTTTTATTTAAATTACTTATGAATGATAATTTGCTCTTAAAATTGTTCGCAAAAAATTATTTTTTTAAAGTAATCTTATAAAAATTTTATATATAGATATACTTTCTCTAATTGAGCAATTAATTTAAGTTATCTAACCATCTAATTAACTATAAAGCTAACAAAACTTCGATCATTTTTTTTACTTGTGATTTTTTATTGAATGTAGTTCATTCAGTGGAAACCTCAAAAATCAAAACTAGTATTATTTTCGTAATAAGTAAAATTTAGAAAACATAATAAATTTAGTCAAATACCTCCAATGAGTAAAAAAGTTTTAATAAATATGTATGCAAACTATGTATAGATAATTTTTATTAAACTGTAGGTTCCTAGAATAATAATGTTAAAAATGTGGGGATATTTTCACAAAAAATAACGTTTCGAGAAAGGACTTTTTATGTAATTAACTCGTAACTAATTAAATCATCACAATTAAAGACTTTTAATACATTACTTTAGATTAAAATGAAAAGATTATATTTAAACTAAAATCTTTATACGTAGAAAATGCATAATAAAATCAATTTTACGAAGTGGGAATAAAATTTGAACAACTTTAAATCCTTGAAATAATCTGTAAGTATATGCTCAACCTGATTTTTCTGTTACTTTCAAAACTTTGTATATCATACAACCTTTGTATAGGGGGTGGGGGAGATAAAAACACAGACATATAGCTTAAAAAGTAAAAATGAATTTTAATAATTCATCATCGCAATAATTAAAATGTGAATAATTTAAATATGAATACTCCATTTGAAATCTCTTTATATAAAATGTTAAATTAAATCTCTTTCCTAAAAATAAATGTCGCTATCAATTTCTGAAAAATTAATAGATCAGATTTGATATTTTCAAATTTAAACTATTTATTTTGAAAAATTAGATTTTAAAACTCAATGTCTAACTATTTTTTTATTATTTGGCGAATATCATTTTTATGAATTATCATATATACTATAATACACGTATAAATAAATGTGTATTAGAACAGTATACATATTACATAAATATATGGAAATAGAAATTCAATACATTTTATTTGTCACATTTTAATAGTGAAACAATTCTGCTTAGAAAAAAAATATCACAAAGAAATATTCTTGTATGGAACTAAGTAATAATAATCAGAATGTCACCTCGAAAAGATTAACGCGTAATTCTAGTTTTAACAATTCTTAAATTTCAAATAATAAGTGAAGTAAAAAAAACCCGTGATTGGCTAAAAATACAAGTATTAATACAAAAAATATCAAAATTCAATGATTGTACTAAAAAAAAAGTATAGGTAGTAATACAGCAATTTTTAATATATTTACATTTTTATTTTTCCGTAATTCGATTCAAAAAATATTTTTTAAAAATTTTACTTTTAGATTATTTGCTTCTGCTTGAAAAATGTGAAATTCGACTTCGAAACTATAGTATTAAATCATTATATTGTAATTAATTTTTAATTTCATTCAAAATTAAGAGTGTTTTATTAATACTTTAAAAGTAATTTATGTGAAGGTAACTCTAAAATTTTTGAGATACGCGCAGACGAAAAGTTACAAAAAAAAAAATTAACTGTTTAATTTGAAATTACAAAGTATTTTAACACCGCGCGGAGACGACTTTTTACTGACTTGCTTTAAGTTGTTTAGCGTAGAATAAGTTTTATAGACAGAAGAGAAAATCGAGTTCACGCGAGAACATTATCATGCAATGATTTTCTATAATTTTAAAGCTGGATTAAATTAAGTGGAATGCGTTCAACGGTTGCAATTAACATTTGGTGATGAATTTCCATGACATGCTACTGTATTCAGATGGTTTAAAGAATTTTTCAATGGTCTCAATTCTCTTCAGTAGGAAGAACACACAGGAAGGCTATGGTCGATAGTAATCACGGATACCATACGAAAATTCTTAATGGATGATAATCTCTGTACCTACCAAATGATACAGAAGGAACTTAACATTGGATCCGCAGCCATACACAAAATTATTCATAAAGAATTACATATGAAAAAAGTAGTTTGCCTTTGGGTTCCCCTTAATCTAACTGAGCACTAAAAAGATGAGTCTGTCAGAATCAGTAAAGAAAACCTCAAACTGCTAAATGCTGACAGCATCATTTCTAAAATTGTAACGGGTGATGAAACGTACATGCCCTTTTTTAACGTTCCAATACGTCAAGAAAGCAAAGTCTTTGAAGATGATCCCACGCCGAGACAATTGTGAAAAGACAACGAGCAATGAAAAATTAATGTATGCTATTTTCTTCAGAATTACGGGATTGATCAAAGCCATCAATCTGGAAGGACAGAAGACAGTAACAACAAACTAGTATAACCCTAAATGTCTTCCAGAAATTTTCCAAGAAGTTAATGTTAGAGGACTAATGTTTCACCATGATGATGCATCTTCCGATTCAGCCGAATTAACAGTTGAGCTTCTGAAACAAAAACAGATTAAAGCGATAGAAAATCACCTTATTCTCCGGATCTAGCTATGAGGGACTTTTATTTTTTTTTATCTAAAAAAGAACTTACGTAGACGTCGTTTCCATTCAGAAGAAGAGATAGATAAATCTATAAATGCATTTTTTTCGTCAATTCCGAGTAATGAATGGTTTGAGGCATTTAATCTGTGGAAAATTCGTATACACAGAAGTGCATTGAACACTCCTAAAATTTTGTAAGTATAACTTTAAAAACCGAGAAATATCTCAAAAATTTCAGATTGACCCTTGTAGAAGTATTTCAGTTTAGATCCATTTTAAAATGATTTATAAACAATTTATTTCTCTTCTTAAGTTGAAGCTTTAATTTTGATTTTCCTACAATAGTTGACGACATTCATTTCAATTTATTTGCTGTAAGTTTTCAAACAGTTTATCACTGAATTATGGAGATATGAAATATAATTCCCAATTCTCTCTTTTTATTTTTATTTCTTCTCCTCCTATCCTTTTTTGTGTATGTGTGAGACAGTGTAAGGATATATACAAGTTGATTCATAAAGAAGTTGCGACATGGCCATCAGTCGATAGCTATGTCTTGGGGTTTCCGCGTAAGTTAGAGGTGTGGGATTATCGGAAGGATGAGACATTCTATAATTCTTAATATGACTTTTATTAAGAATTTAACTTAAATTACTTAGATATCGAACAAACTTATATTAAGTGAGAATAAACCAAAGTAGGCCTTTTAACTAACTCAGATCGCGCAATTAGATCACTTATCAATATAACTAATTAGATCCGCCTAATCTCGATTCAATAATATACTAGCGTTCAGAATACAATCTTCCTACCTTGGAGGAATACTCAACGGTCCAATTACTTTCAGGTAGACTGATGGGCTCGTGTGCAATAGTATGCACCTTGTATAGATTAGCGAGGGTGGGCGTATCCGTGATTCCTGGGTAGGCCGTCTAATTACACTTCTACCTTTTTCGAACTAGATTCCTCTAAATTGCCCTCCTTGCTCACTAAACTTTCTATCCTTTTAAAGGTTATCTTATTTGCATTTTTGCTTCGCTTTTACTTCTTGGATTTGGGTTGGAAAAGTTTTGCCATTAATCGTGGCCGTCAAAGAACGTAGGAGTTATGTTAGAAGAAGAACGCGAGAGATGTCACAAAGTATACAGTTTCAATGCTCAATAAATCAAGAACAATGTAAGATATTATGTCGCCTGTAATATAATTGTGAGGGACTATTTTAAGTTTTGTTACAGATAGTCACAGATGTTCTTTGTGGGAACCTTTAGTCACACGGTATACATCGAACCGTTTAACTCCATTTCCACCCCAAACTCCTGTTAAGGCATCAAGTCCATTGATAGCGGCTGGGATTACGCTGTTCCAGCTTCTAGCAGGACTTTTACTTATGCACAAACAGCCCGATGTTTTAAATTTTTCGTACCAATGTTAGATAGATTTCATAGCTGGTGGCTCTTCTCCAAATCATGATCGAAAATGCCATTGCACAGCTTTTGTGAATTTCATTCAATAACGCAAAGGGCCTTCTCCACTGCAGACATTGCCATTTCTACTGACTAATCACGTGACACGTCACTTCCATCAGGGCCTAAACACAAACTTTCAAAGTATGTCTACCTAATGTTTCGCTGAGGTGGTTCTTGTTCTTAAATGTCACTATTTTACAACATCTGGAAAGTATATACTTGTTTAAGAATCACCCTGACACACTATACGAGAAAAGCAACTCACATTTTAACTCACTAATTCACTATCAAAACTATTAGACTCACAGACAAAAAATTTGGCAAGTATGTTTCTTTTCTTGAGTAGTTATCCCCTCAGAGCGAGTTTGTGCGGAAATTGACTCCCAAGAAAGGTTGCAGAGGCGTTATAGAGAAGAAAAAATTCCCGTTTTTGAACTATTAGAACCACTGACTAGGAATT
Organism: Trichonephila inaurata madagascariensis; assembly: GCA_019973955.1. NCBI lineage: Eukaryota > Metazoa > Arthropoda > Arachnida > Araneae > Nephilidae > Trichonephila > Trichonephila inaurata. The sequence continues at coordinate 145,445 of BMAV01020053.1, forward strand.
TGACAGGCATATTTTTTGTTAAATAGTGATCTGTGAAGAACGAATTTTATGGAAATCGACTGTGTGTGGGAAAATAAACAACAAACAAAATAAATATACTTTCTTTTTGGAAATTTAGGTCTTGTCCTTTTTAAATAATAAGGCGAGGGCTATATAAGGATGTTTTCTGTACAATTGAAAGCTCTTAATGCTCTACATATATCTCTCTTAGTAACTTAGAAACAACAAATAGTCTTATAGCATTATAAAATACCCAGCAAAGCTGGTGGATAACGGATAGTAAATATAAACTTTTAGTATATAGCATAAAACCTTTTAATCGTTAAAATTTTGATCATATGCATCAATTAATTTTTAGGTATATTCACCGTATAACGCGCTCCCCCTTTTTTTCAATTCCTACTATTAGCTCGCACTGTCTATATATTTATTTATTTATATATTTGTATATTTATTTATTTATCTTGGTGGAATTTTCAATCGTTAATAAAATACATTTTAAAGCGCTCAATTGAGTTGAAATTTTATGTACATGATTATTTTGGATGACAATACAATAATTTAATTATAATTAATAAACATTAATTGATTAAAACTAATTATTTAAATAATTACAAATACAGCCACGTTGGCAACTTGTGACAAAACTTGAAAAGGTTTTTCCTCACGTTTTAAAGCATTCAGTTGGACTGAAATTAAAAGGATAATACGATACTTTAATGATAATTAAAAAAACTAATTACCACTTAATGTTGTGATTCTGTCCTACATATATACATATTTATATTAATTGTAACTATTTAATAAAAAGCAGCGAAAATAAAATTTTTCGTTGTTGATCTAAGTAGGAATTAACTTAAAAACTATTTTTTTATCTAACTTGTTTTACGATAAAACCTGAACCGTACGTATGTAATGCTTTTATGTTTTGAAATTAGTTATTTAAGATATTATGCCAGACTTTTGAAAAAATAGTGTACTTCTAGAAATATAACCCTTTAAGTTTGTAAAGTATGTCATTTCTTTTTTTAACAATATTTAACAATAATTAACAATTTTAAACAATATTTTGATATATATATAGAGAGAGAGGCTTTAATTTTTTCATGCTCCTCACTTTTTCGTTTTTAAAGCTATCATTTTTATACTTGACGTATAACGCGCACCCGTAAATTTAGATCTTATTTTTGGTGTTCAAAGTGCACTGGATGGACCAGAGCGATTTAAGTTATTAGCTTCATGTTTAATTATGTATCGTTCGAGAAATATTCGAAGACCGTCTTATAAAATACTGAAGTCTGTTATAAGTTAATTGATTGAAAAATCGCTCCAAACTGTAACCTGGCAGGGTGGAAGTTAAGAGGTTGCGATGGGGACACTAGTGTCGTCATTGTCAACTGGCCGATATTTTAACTCAAGATGTCTGTCGCCAACAACCCTCGAGAGGATATAGAGCAATGATGTCAAACTCATTTGCAACTAGGGTTCAATTTCTAACGAGTAAAAGTCACGCGAACTCGTACTATATGTGGTCACGATAGTAGTTATTCTTTACGCTATTTGACTTCGGGAAAAGGAGTACTGTCCCTTGTGATTTCTATCATAGCACTTATGTTGTGTTTTATGTTACATTACTTTGATACACCGATAACATAATTATATATATCAAGTAGATTATTTATTTCTTTTATGTCATACAATTTCCACTTTTATTGGAAATATTTATGTTTGTCAGCCATTTTTCGCTTCCTTACCACCTGATTTCGGTAAAGTCGTATTGAATGTAAGGGCTAAAATATATATATATATAAGAGTGGTTGTCAACAGAAAATAATCAAAAAATGTTCATAAAAATTAATATTTTGTCAACATACCATTTACAGATTGATTGAATATTAACGTCGCACTGTTCAGCTACACGAGGGCTTTTGGCGACGGACCACGTAATTTTGAACCATGGTCAAGTGACGTGGACGACACCTGAGCTGGCACCCCCTCTCCTAACTACCACACCACACCAACGGG
>BMAV01020053.1:147569-164517 GCA_019973955.1 Trichonephila inaurata madagascariensis
ATTTAACGTGCATCGCTGCCCTACACGGCGGGTCTTTAGAGGTACTGGGCTCGAACTCGTGACAAAGCAAGCCACGATCCGATACCTATACCACTCGGCTACCGCGGCCACTACCATTTATAGAACTTACCTGCTCAAATTACTCTAAAAAAGACCAAAATAGAGAATGTTTTTTTTTTATTACTTCAGTTCAATTGTGCACAAAAATGATTAATTACAATTACCGTAAAATCCGACGTATAACGAGCACCTATATTTTCAAGCTGCGTTTTTTTTAACTTTAAGGTATATATTCGCCGTATAACGCAAACCCTCTTTTTTACGAAGAAACCTGAAATGTAAGCGTGCAATGCTCTTATGTTTTGAAGTAACTTATTTGAGGTATTATCCCAAGATTTTGAAAAAATAGTATACTTCTAGAACTACAACCTATAAGTTCATAAAGAGTGTCATTTCTTTTAAATAAGCGGTATTTCGATACATATTGAAGCCTAATTTTTTATATGAACATCTCTTTTTTTATTTTTAAGGCTATCACACATTTTTTTACTCGGCGCATAACGCACACCGTTAAATTTTGTGCTTGTAGTCATGGAATTGAATGTTCTCAATATTAATCAAAGAAGACCAGTGGTTGAGTGGCAGCGTATCGCGCTTCCACGCCACAGGTCCGGGGAACCCCGGATCCGTGCAAGTACGGCCAGCCTTTCATCCCTTCATTGGATCGATAAATGAGTACCAAGCTTGCTTCGTAACTAAACACTGAGGGCTTCTTGTCAGACTGACCACCTGGCCGGAACATCTTCTCATGCACCTCAGAGCCCAATGCCATACAAATTGAGATGGACACAGTAAGTTTTGGTCCTCATAAGCTATTGCGCCACTGAGTTTAGTAATATTAATCAAATTATCTTTTATTTTGGTAATTTTAACATCAGGAGACTTACTTTGAGCGTACTCTCTTCTCAACTGCTAAAATACGAAGACAGAAAATTATCCCTCCTTTAAATTTAAATTCAAGGAAAAACATGTTGAAATATAACAGGAATACTTTAGATTTACATGTTCATGTGTGAAGGAAAATATTAGTTATTTTAAGAAATTTTGCAATTATTTTAGGAAAAGGTTTCAACTGGTCGGTAAGACAAGTGTTCAAGTTATTGTGTGTGTATGTGATATTCTTTTACTAAATTAAACTAAACTCAGTGGCGTTACAGTCCATAAGGGTCAAGGCCTACTGTGCCCGTCTCAGTATACGTGACCATTGGGAGCTGAGCTGCATGACTAGATGTCCCAACAGGTGGTCAGTCTGAAGCTAAGCCCCCAGTGTTTAGTCACAAAGCAAGCTTGGACTCGATTCACTGAAAGGATGAAAGGCTGAGTTGACCTGGACCAGCCCTAGGATAGAACCCCGAGCCTGTGGCGGGGAAGCGCTACCACTCGGCCACTGTGCCTCATTCTTTTACAAGGAATCACAAATAAATCAGTCAAAAATTAAAGATCTAATTCTTTCAACAAGATATTACGAGCAAATCTGTCAAAAAATAGTTTTAATTATTGAATGCGAGATGAAATGAGATGCGTTTCGAAATAGGGTATACAGAATAATGATTTAGAGAAAAAAATATATAAAAGATAAGAATTTTAAGTAAATATTAAATTACACAACAAATATAACTTCGCGTTAATTAAGATTAAGATATAATTCTATCCTATCCAGTCCAAGAAAGCGGAAAATTGCTCTATTTTCAAAATCCAACCAAACTCACATTAATCTCATAAAAATTGATGCTCACATGCCAAAACACAATTCCTTTAATAATTGAAAATCTACCACAAAGTGTTCAGTGGCTTCATCAAACACTTACCACCGTGCAGTTTACACTTGAAAAAAATACGAGAATTCTGAAAGCTACTCCTAATACCCATTTATGGGTGATTTCGGAGATTTTTGACAGGCTGGTATAAATAAGTTCTCTTGAGTTCTTATTCCAACAATGAGGGTCAGATTGGACCAGAGGGTTTCGGTAAGAGTAAAAAATCACGCTTCTATTGTCCGTTACGGTTATCAGTGTCAGCCCTACCGCAGGCAGATTTGAGCGTTCAGCACGTGATCTGCATATATCTCGACACGGTAAATCAGCTTTTTAGTGTCTTCACTGAGCTTTAGACGTTGAGCCTAGTAAAATTCACTGGATATCTGTCAGTGATTGCATCAGGGGGTTCATACGGGTGTCGGGAAAGAATTTTTAGGGATTAGTAGTGGAAAGTGTGAAGTAGGACCTAAAAGTGATTGTTGCCATTAAATGCAAAAGATGACCTATGACTTGAGCATGGAACCATTTTATTTTAAATGAGAACATGTTTCAGCAGTGGAGGAATATAATTATCGAAAAGGAATAGAAAAAGGTTTGTATTTGACAATGTGCTTTTATTAGACCTGTGCAATTATTTTTGTTTTGTTATAAATTTATTTACTTGTTTATTTTTTGTATCTTTAAATATTTTTAAATTAGAGATTAATTAGTTGCCTATTATATATACTTAGTAAGAAATGCGATGCAATTTGATTTTAATAGTTAAAAACTAATTTCTCAAAAAAAAAAATTCTAAAGGAAAATATAAAATAATACTTCCATACTTTTTAATTAAAACCTATTACTTTTCTGTAACTCCATATATTTTAATAAGTATATTTCCTATATTTTAAATAAATGTTTTAATAAGTTTTAAAAGGTTCACACTAAACTTTTCCTATTAATTTATAGTAATAGAATAAGGAATCGATATGTTTTTTTCGAGAACACAACATGGCAGTACATATTTTCACCATATATATTTTCTCAATACATTAAATAGGCTATGCTCAATAAAAAGCCTGAAATTTCTGAATGAGAAAAACGGATATATTTTAAATTGATTTCTTCTCGAAATTGTTGTCTAGTAAAATATATTTTAAAATGACGTTTATAAATTTTAAACTCTCTTATTCTTAACTGATTTTAAAGGCATTTCATCACTAACACAGAAAACTATTGTCATTATTTTAAAAATATTTATTCCGAGATTAATTCTTAAATATATTTTTGAAATTTTTGATACTTATATCCTTTTTTTAAAAAATGTCTAAATTATTACATTTTTCAGTTTAGAGTATGAAAGTCATGAAAAAATTCTTGGGCGAGAAAAGGCTTCCTTAAAGAAAAATGTATTTTCAATTCCAAATCTCGACCTTTATTTTTTGAAACAATATATGCTTCAGCTACTGAAGATCCAATCGTTCAAGTAATAATTACCTTATTTATAATTAATCGCATATATTATTTTCCCCTTCACATTTAAGTACAAATACTTGTCTAATAGTTGGACCATTCATATCAATTAAACGAGAAGATGTATCGCGCGTGTACCAATAAATACCAAGTCTTCCATCACTTATAAACAAGCCCTACTTAATTACGTTAGAATCACGTAAGAAGTGCGGGCAAGATGGAAGAACATTCTAAATATTTCCAATACCATCCATCATCTCTCTCCAGTTCACCCTCTTACTAATCCTCATTGATGTCTTACTTGGTTTAAGAAAATATCTATTAATACCCTAAGATATTTCCATCTTCCTCATTAGCAATTCCGCGAAGATCCCCATTTTAAACCAATACGTAGGCGGGTTGCATCATGCCCAGGAAGCAGTTTAGGACCAAAAGGCCTCATTGGGGACTCACCCTTGCCCTCCCTCCTTGGAACAAAAAGTGCCAAAGTGATCCATCAAGGCATTCTTCTACCATCGGCTTAACTTGTGAGGCACCCTCCCGAATTTTATCGTCTGCACAAAAAGTGTGGTAGTCTTTCGTTGGAGGTGGTCACATTCCTGGGTGGTCGGACAAAGGTAGGAAGTGAAATGATGAAAAAATAAAATAAAAAGGCAATGGATTATACTCCAAGATCATACGGAAGTCCGTATGAACTTGGCGTAATTATTATAAATGCGGTTTTGGTTTAATTAGTATGCATGGTTTGGACGCCATATGTGAAATCGTAGTAAATCTCTTTCTTTATATCTGGCGATGTCAGGCAAAGACACGTGGAGTAAGGCTGAAGAGGAATGATACGGAATACTGATGAGGCACTTCGGCTAGCATGGGCCACTCATTAAGACTTAGGAATTAAAAACTAAGTGCTAAAGATAAAGCGAAGGAATTAAAATGGATCTCGAACATTATTGATACATTTCGGGCAACTAATAGGAATCTTTACATTCCCCTGGCTATCGTTTTAATGTTATTTTAGAGTATGTGTTAACTGCTCTAAGTGAGGAAGTTTTTCTTTTTTCCACTTACCACCAGTGCTGTGGGAAAATAAATTCCGACTATTTGATTGCGAGTGCTGCAATAAATTATTTCCTAAGTTCATATTTAATTACCTTTAATTGAGGTGATCTGTATTTTGAATAGTTATGCGATGAATTCTTTGATATAAGAAAAAAAAAGTTATTTAATCTTATATGATATAATGAACGAATTATAGTTGATAAAAACTGCATGCTTCTTTAAGAAATTATCAATTTTTTTTGTTAAAATACATTAGTAGTGTTAATAAGTCAATGTGTGTGTGTGAACAGTTTTTTAAAATAATTCATCACGAATTGGAATGTGTCATTGAATCTCTTTCGGTTGAATCTCTTTCTGTCGCAATATATTGTGACCACCGTAACCAAGTGGTCATGAACTTGTGGCTGGCGCTTCGTGAGTTTGAGTCTTGGTGCATATGAAAACCCACCGTGTAGAGGGCCAGATGCGTTTTTAATCCGTCATGGTCTTAAGTCCTCAGGTTGACTTGTTGGTAAGTAGGAAAGTGGGGTACTGGCTGATAGGTGTCGTCCTCGACATTTGACCATTGTTCAAAATTACGAGGTCCGTCACCAATGACCCCTGTGTTGCTTTTTTAAATGCAACGTTGATAAACACTATCTCCCTCTGACGCTCGGTGGCCGCTGTAACCTAGTGATCGGGGTAGCCGACTCGTGGCTGGCGTGTCATGAGTTCGAGCCTCGTACTGCTGAAGACCCGACGTGCAGAGGCGGCCAATGCGCGTTAAATATGTTGAGGCTCAGACGTCCTATCGTAGGTGTGGTGTGGAAGCTAGGAGAGGGGAGCCAGCTCAGGTGTCATCCTCGTCACTTGACCGTGATTCAAAATAACGAGGTCCATCGCCAAAAGCCCTTGTGCATCTTTATGGTGCAACGTAAATATAACTCTCATTCTAACTCATTCCGATGCTAGCGGTATTTTCCTCAGAAGCCCCGGATACAGCGTACAGGTTTCTTAGTTAACTATAACAGATACAACAAATAGGCTTAAAAACTTTAACAACTCTCCTTTCTTTATTATTGGTCAATTGTGGCATAGAGTTTTTAAACATACACAAGCATATATGCAGAGATGCTAATTAAAAAAAAACGTCTAATCGGTATTCGAAATACATCTTTGATCTTTGTTATATCATTCCTATTCGTCATTATTATTAAGCTTATTATTCATCAATGCACATTTGCCATAAGAATTTAATTACAGGATATCCTTTATCAAATTCACACACACATTTCGGTCAATGTCATAAATAACTATAACTCGATAATAACCATATCCTGTAGTTTTCGTTAAGGCTACAGAGTAGCCTACAAATTTCAAATATACCGAAAGAAAACTTTTTTTTAAAAAAAATTTTTTCTTGCATTTTCTTGTGACCCATATCGTGCAGCTTGACACCAAATTTCAGATCTGATAACAAATTAGTTTTTCAGATATTTGAAGTTTCCTGAGCTTAGGTTATTGTTTTATTTTAAAAGCATTTTCCCCCTCTTAAATAGAATTAATTAAAAATATTTTAAAGCACAATCAACTCTTTCAGTGTGAAATGGTTATTAATTTCAATTTTCATTACTAAAAGAATTTTTGCTTGATTATGTTTTGAGTTTTTTGAGTTCTCATAGTTACTTAATTAAGATTGATATCAAGGCCAATTTTTTTTTTTAAAAATAGTTTATATAACTTAGAAGCTTTTTCATTAATTTTTCCTGTTGAGAAAATACCATGGCCGAAACTTTCCCAGGTTGCTATGAGAAACAATATTTGGAAAAGATGGAATACTACTGAACATGATATGTCGAAAAATCAGCCCTTCACTGATTCGCAACCAGACTTCCGAATACAAGTATTGCAGATAAAATTGAATATTTCCATAATGTGCCAAACTACATTATAGTAAACATATTGTAGTACTATATCACGGTATTTGAGTTCTTGTTGGGCGACTTTAAAACTTGCTAAACTGCCCCAATTTAAAACTAAAAAAATTAAATTTTGTATACAAACCTGGTGATTTTTAGATGAAGTTAGTATCATTATTATGTTGTACATAAATGCTTTGTGTTTTAAAACTTTTGGTGAAATATTTTGTTAATATTAGGCTGAATAATTGGTCGTCGTAACAAATAATATAAATATTATGTAAACATTTATATATATATTTTTTTCGAATTAAAAAAATGTTTTCATTTACAATTAATTAAAGTAGTGTTTTGATATAGAACATAAGTTAGAAAATAACATATTAGAAAATTAGAGCTTTACAGGCATTATAAGTTTTTGTTTTATGCCTTTACAAACTTTAAATGCATTTTTCTCAAACTTCTAACTTTGAAGATGTTGGTGTTTTTTAATCCCTAAGGGTTTTTTTCTGTTCAAGATAGAATCTTGGAATTTTTTGTAGATACTCCCAAACGTACGTTCTATAAAAGTTAGTATGGATTTAGGTCTGAGATATCTTTGGTTATTTTTTTTAAAAAATGCTTAAGTTAATATTTGAAAATTTTCAAGTTTTTTCCAGATTTAGCTAGAAAAATAATTATTAAAAACCAACAAGGGAACAGATCTTCCAATCCATATTTACTTTGATTCACAATAATCTATGAAACATAAATCTTTTAAGACGACTAAAAAAATTTAAAAATTGGGCATTTATGTTAGAGTTTAAAAAAACTTCAAAAATCCTTAATTTTTTTAAAATTTCTAAAATAATGGCTGGTTATATTGACTTTTTTCTTTCAGAATCAACTTAATAATAAGTTACCAATGAATAGTTTATTTAATTACTGCTGTGCATGGTGAGTACCATATTTATAACATTCCAAAAGAGTTTTACTATTTTTTAATTACTTGAACAGTGCTCCAAACATTTTACAGAAATAACAGTGGTTGTGAGCATTATGATTTTCAATATTACTTTTAAATAGCCAGTGACAAAATTTCTCAACCAAAAGTGTATGTCTGGCAATCAAATTAAAGGATTGAATGCAGGAAATCGAGATATAATTTCAATCTAAAAAGAATTTATAAGAGAAGGCCCTCTAAACAAAAGATTTCAAACACCAATATAAACATTTTAAATGATTTATTAGAATGTTGCACACAATACTATAAGCAAATATAACACACTGAAACATACTCAGTTACTACAGTTGAATCATTAAAAAGAATAGCTTCGAAAAGAGTAGCACATTCTAGGTACCAAAATTTTACAAACACAAGAATTGAATTTTAACCTATCTATCTTCATTCTGAGATTCGAAATTGCATATCTATCGAATACAGAAAAACTCTGCTGTCGTACACTTGAACATATAGCCGTGAAATTTCTCAATGAAAAGTGGGTGGCAGTGCATGTAATATATACATGATAACATTTGTAATCAATACTTCTACATACCGGTATTAACACATTTATTAATAAGAACGAATACATCGTTCTGTTTAATGTATTTATACAATCAATACACACACAAATTACTTATAAAATGATAAATTCTCTCTGTAGAAATTACTATAACTTGGGGTTTTAACGAGAAGCATTGATTTCGACATACCATCGTATTATCAAAAGTAAAGAGATAACATTTATATTAACAGAAATACATTTATTCTTCAGTACAACGACTTCCAAAATTAAAGTCTTCCAGTTTATGCATTAAACAAATACTTAAAAGTATTTCATTTACTATAATTGCAGCAATTGACGAAAAATATTAAAGCGCAAGATAAATTAAACGAAACACGGGTCGACTAGCCTCTATTTGAAATATCAGACACCATTAAAGAGTCCCGACTTATTTCTATGAATATAAGAAAAGAAGAATCGATAGAACATATCATCGTACATGATCAAAGGCAGCACTCATCAAACTCATCTTTATCAGATCTCGGGAAATTAGTATTGACAAATAGATGCTTCGCTGTCATTTCTCTCACCTAAACTGTCCGGGGCCCAACCGCGATAATGATCAAGTTGTCATCAAGACTCTCAAAAGAATGTGGGTTCGTCAATATTATACAAAAGTTTGTAAAACTTCAGCGTAGGATGCCATGTCGTCAAATTATCAGAAGATTATAGCATTGGAGGATGATAGTGTCAATACAATAATTATGGGCAACTATTTTAAGAGTTGGTCTTATGTTGGGTTTGGTCCACGCGGAAGCTCTTCTTATTAAAATTTTAGATGTCGAGTTTTGAGGAATGGTACTTGACATCTAATTTTGGGGACTAGCAAGGGGTTTCTGTAATTTGGGATCTTTATATCTAAAATGGTTGTCGCAATGTATGTAAAGAGGGAATGAGGTGTTTAGATGTTGTAAGTCTTGTATTTGAATGGGGAAAATTGCTTATTACTTTTTAAGTGAATCGTCAAGTTTGTGGAAAAATCTGTAAAGATAACCGTTGATTTATGTATGAAAGGAAAAGTAATAATGTTTTAACAATAAAATTTGTGACAGGTTAATTTTTATCCGGATCTCTATTACTAAAATTCTGTGAGATAAATACTGTAATTTGTGAAGTCATTCATGGATTCAATCTTCCTGAATCATATAAGTATTTTCTTTTACTTTTAAACTTGCAATTATTAACTCTACATAATTGTAAAAAACACATTTTATTTATTTAGTTTTTTTACTCTATTCAGACTGGATGTGTCTTGGCTTATTTTAACTAAAGTATGTGTAATGCCTAAAGTATATTATTAACTCATTGACGATAAGAGATATAGATTGTTTGAAATTATTAGTTCATAATACTTTTCTCAAAGAAAGTAAAATTACTATTATTATTTATTAGTCATGATCATCATCATTATTGTTAAGTAATATTTTTGTAAAGAAAAATATTGCTATTATTATTTAGTAATACTTTTGTGTAAATAGAAAACCAAAATCATCATCATCAATATTGTTATTATTTAATACTTTTATAAATAGAAATATTACTAATATTATTTAATAATACTTTTGTCAACAAAAATATCAGTATAACTATTTAAAGTACGTCGAAAGAAACAAAATGCACATTTTTTAAAGATATTGAGATCTAAATAACACTGTGTGACATGGTTGGGAGACTTTATGGTGAATTTTATCAATTAAAGTATGCATCGTCCATTTCTTTTCTATCTCATAAGAAATTTCATAATTATTCGTATAGATTTATTTTGTATTTAAATGAAATTTAATCAATATAATATAAATACATATACGTATAGAGCCCCTTTAATACTTAAAACTAATGTGATTATAGGTAGAATTCGTATTATATTATAGCGTAATTTATATTATATTGTCACACACACGTATAGAAACAGATAATTCTACATTTATTGAGAATATTAATCAGCAGATAGGTGCTTTTACTTAAATGTACTCTAGAAATTTATTAGACTTACAAAAATGTTATTTGCAACAGTGTATTTCTGGCTAAAAAAATCCAAAAGAGTTTATTTTATTAAGAATTTTCTAACAATTATTTTTGCGACAATAATGTTACACAAATGTGATTGCTAGAAATATTGTTGAATTAAGATCAAATTTTATATAAATTACATTGTTTTGTATAAACTTTAGAACAAAAAAAAATGTAATTTTGCAGGCTAGTTTAATTTAAATATAACACTTAATTAAAACATCAAATAATTAATATAATACACAATAAACAAAAAAAAAACTTGTAAAGTTTATAAATTTTTATATTTTTTTTATATTTATATTAGAAAATCATAATATATGAAATTAAAATTTTTATTTGAGACAATATTTTTACCTAAATATTATTTTCATTAATACCCTCAATATTTCGGCAATTAGATATTTTTTCCTTTTATCACACATTATGAGAATTATATGAGCGTTCTCTTATTTTTAAATGAAAGCTTTTGGAACAGAAGAAAAAAATGTGAAAAAAAAATGATGAAAATTTACAATGCTTATGACAGAAGCCAATTCTATAATATAGATTAAATTATAATATTTCAAATGTTAAAAGACAATAAAATTATTTAAAATAAATAACATATTTGTTGATTGTGATGTTTACAAATGTGTCATATTTTTCTCTTTTTTTTTTTTTTTTTTCTTATTATATAAATATGTTGTTAGAAAAATATTTACATTGTAGTTGCAATTGAACATTTTCCATTTTCTTTTCAACTGAAAATGATAGCTTTATTTACATTTTATTTTTTGTGGTTTACATCGATGAACTGGTTAAATGGACTATTGCCATATGAATGTCGAATTAATTCAAAAAAGCGATTCTGGAAGAAGTTATGTTATATAGAGAAATATCAGTTTGGAGGTTTTACCTAAAATATTTCCTATATCGTTAGAGAAACTTACCGGGACCATCTGTTACAGATAAATCTAACTTCGTCAGAAATAACACTGAATAAATTTAAAATTAAACTTGAACTAGATATATATATATAGAGAGAGAGAGGGGGAAAGAGTGAACTATATATAATAGTAGGAATTGAAAAAGGACTACATAAAAAGTCTTCGTAGACCAGGCTTGAACTTGACACTAGCAATGTATAAGGCGAAAAAAAATTCAAATCTTATACATAATGCAGAAATTATTTTTTGTGTCACGACTCATACCTACTTTCACCAATAATGAATTTCGTTTTACAAAAATGTATTACAGCGATGTAAAACTTTTCTTGTTGCCACCTGATAGACGGTGTGAGATCGAGGCCCACAAAATTTGACACGCAAGGGGCTAGTTTGTCTCTGAGCACTATGCTAGTAACAATACGAATTGGTTCGGTTTCACTTTGTGGGAGAACACCCTGGTGGTGGATACGGCCCTTTACCTCTGTTTCTCTTCCAGCAACCTCATGAGAGCGGCTCAACGTCTACTTGAAATTACCCCTACACTGCAAAGGGACTATCCATTTACAAACATCCATGCCTTCTTCGGGATTCGAACTCAGGCACAACGCCTCAGCAGTCAGTGTCACTAACCACTATATCGAATGGGCGGCAAAACTTTTCTTAAAGTTCTTGTTGTATTGATGTAAAACTCGCAATAGAAATAAGATATTCTTTGCGTATCGATTGATGTATTACTTTAACTTATACACAATCAAGGATATATAAAAAAAGAAATAACAGGAATTTCAAGGCAATCTGTCATCATTTTGTCTCACGACCTTCAATCGGTTTGTTTTTAATCCGGCTTCCTTCTTGATATGATTTGGTTCCAAACGATTTCGATACTTAGCATTTCCACTTTTCTTAGCATTTTTTTTATTTCATTAATTATTCTACACAATCCTTGTAAAATTTGTGGAAGAAATGAACAAGTACAAAATTAAACTCTTCATTACAGTCCGGAAACTTTTTATTGCACAAAATAAATTTGTGATACTAAGTTTTAATATTTTAATATAACTGCATTTATACCGGAAAAAAATATTATTCTCCCATTTAATCTGTGTTTAATATTATAATATATTTAATTTAATATTGATCATCTTTAATTAAATTAAAATAAAGTTGCAAAGAAGAGGTTGTTTTGATTTTTTTGTAACAAATAATAAAACTTGGTACTTATATTTATATTTATTTAATTATTTCTTAGTAAAATGAAATTACTAGGTATTTTTTTAAAACAAATTATTTCCTTTTTACATTTAATTTAATGTCAAAGTTTTACAAAAGAAAAAAAAGAGTGCCTATTCAGTTTTAATGAAATGCCTGGTATTTCAGCTAACTATTTTTTTTAAAAAAAGAATTATCTTAATCCCTTTTAAGTGGTACATTTTTATTCAAAATGGTCCAAAAAAGGCACATTTTTTATTGCATACAACTAAGCATGATATAATAACAAAATGCGATAATAGAAGAAATTTAATTTTATTTTCCATTGAAGTTTTCACACTATTTTTTTATTTTATAATTGTAGAATCGCGGCCCCCCCCCCCCCCGTAAATCTTTGTTTTTTATAAGTACACTCTCAGCATGCTATAAAGAATGTTTCATCTTGAAAGAACTTCTCTCATGCTTACAAAAAATATTTCATGTTCGAACTTCTTTTTCAAGCTATTGAGAATTGTGTGTGCGCGCGCATATATATATGCATATACAATTTGAAGCATGGTGTAATACATTGCCACGGGGACAGAGATAATAACGGCATTTTGGGTTAATCTTTCCATTTTCATTTCTTCTCAAGCAACAAACTACACATTGCCTTGCCACAATCCCAGTTTTTTATTAAATATTTTCAAGAATCTAAATTCCCACCGTCAATGAAAATTTCCCGCCTTCACAACGAAGAAAATTCCGTATGAGAACATTTCTCTCTCTCTCTCTCAGTACCTTGGATAAACTACTTCTCTTTAAAACACTAACATTAATAATCTTACTATAAGAATTAAAATTGTGTGCCAATCAAAGTTTAGAAAGAAGAAAATATCAGGGCCCACATACAGCGTACGGTCAAACCGGTTGTGGCAAGCTTTCGGTTGCCCGTACAGGGTACGGGCAATCCAGTTAAGGGGTTAAACCGTTATAAAAATCGGATTTCTTTAAGTTATTATGTTCTATGTTTATAATAAATACTTCATCTTGGTTTTTAATCCAATAATTATATAATTCTTAACACTAGAAAGACTGAAACTTAGTATGTACCTATATTGCCCCAAAGCAGTCAAAATGACTGCATTGTGAAAGAATGATTAATGTGTAAAGAAATTTGTTTAAAATTAACTTTTAATATTTGATATAATATTTACAGTCATATAACAAGTTATGATTAAATATTAACAATAAAAAAAATTACTTCACTTGGGAAAAAAAATATATTCTAAAAAATTCTAAGAAATTGGGCATTATATATGTAATTGTTTTTCTAATGGAAATTAAAAAATAGTCAAAATGACTTCCTTGGGCAATCTAGTGTTAAAAATGTATATTATATTATCATGCTGTTTTGTCTAATTGTGGAAACATAATGTAAAATAGCGTTTAAAATTAAAAAATATATTGCTCTAAGATACCGAAATAAAAACTACACACCATAATTTGTACGTCGCAATCATTTTAGATAAGGCTTCCCTGGGTAATTTCCTTTCACTTAATTTTGACTTAAAATCAATTCATCGATGCAGCAAGCTCCTCATGATCACTAAATTCTTAGAACATATCAGTTTTCACGTTAAAATTCATTATATATATAGCTCAGTTTCTTTAATTCAACATTACATGAAAGGTCGTGTTTTTCGATATCCAAAGTAGGGCTTTTACCAAATATTCCAGTGACCCTGTCACAAATAATTTATGTGTCACCACCTCTCCATTTGTGCCATGCTACTTACTACCCAAGTCCATCGACAAAAAGATGAATAAGAAATAAAAAAGACAGAAATTAAAAAACTTCCTCTTCAAAATACCACCTCAACCTATCATCAACTCCTCCCTCTTTTATAACTAATCACTTCAGTCAACTGTGTTTTCATTTCACTTCCTAATTTCTCTTGACTGTTATTTTCTTTTTTAAAAAAATAGATGGGAGCGCCTAGGTGTGCATGCTTTTCCTACTTGCTTCTCAAGAGTCTCGTTTTAAAATGAGAGGCCTCTAGAAAAAAAAAGAAAAAAGAATGCTTCTGTCGTTCTAAAATAAAGTATTCCATTCTGTCATACGTCCCTCCCTTCCACCTTCAGCTTGAATACATTAAAACCAAGTACCCTAATAGTCGCGTGTACCTTGTAATTACTGGGAGTGCGTTCTCGCAGCATTCTTCTTTTTTGGATTGTTAAAAACGTTTAAGAATTTGTTCCGGTATAATTCATTGAAGAAGCGATTCCTATCGATTGTTTTCTTTTTGCAAGAGCGATTCCTATCGATTGAATCTTTTGGAGATGGTACTCTTCAAAGGGTATAATCCAGTTAGTTATCTGATGCGAAAAACCTCTTTAAGGATAATATGATTCAAATTGTATTTAATAGTCTGTAACTGGTTTCATCTGAGAGATTGTCTTGGGTGTATTGATTTTATCGAGAAGTCAAAAACTTGTATATGGTCTATTAATTAATGTTTATTAAGACTATCGCTTTGAAAAGAGAAATGGCGCAATTTATCATTGTGTGAACAGAAAAAGAAATTTGTATTCTTTTAATAAGTGCAATGGTATTCGATGCTATCTTACGCAAGACTTTTTATGCTGTTCTTATAATAACTGCGCTTTTATATATCTTGATTAATCCATTCTATAATGCGGATTGTAATAAATAAATTCCTTAAGCAAAGATATAACGTACTCGTTAGACGTATTTGAGAGAAAATTCCTCAGAGCTATCTTTGGCCCATTGTAGGAAGGAGGACGTGGAAAAATAAGATATAACTTTGAATTGTATAGCAGTGCTTCTCAAACTTTCAAGATTTTCGACCCAATTTTCAACCATAATTTTCCTCGCACCCCCCTTCATGCAATATCAATATATTGAATGCAATAATAATGTACTTTGACGTTAAAGGTACAATATGATTTTAATCATAAACAGTACAAGTTATTAAGATGAGTATTAAATTTTGTATTTAATATTGTATATGGGAGTTATTAGTAATTATAAATCTTGTTCTTAGTATTGAGAGATTAGTTATGAAATACATTGTAAAGTACTAATACATTTATAAGTATACTATATTAATGTAAATGTATATTTTACTTTTTTATTATATCACAGAATGTATTTTGTTTTGCTACTTTTTGATAAATTTGTAATTTTTTAAATCTTTTATTTTCAACTTTTCAATATGTTCACGCCCCCCCCCCCCTCGTAGGTTTATCACATTCCCTTGGTGGGGCGCGCTCCACTGTTTGAGAAATGCTGGTGTATAGGATTTATCAGCAATTATAAATAGCACAAGTCATTCATAGAAATGGATTGAGATGGCTTGGCCATATTTGGTGACGCTCGGAAGATAATCTCATTAAGATCTTGACATTTAAGAAAACCTGAGGGAACCCGAGCTAAAGGAAGATCGTCAACTAGATGGTTGGATGACATTGAGAAAGACTTCAATTCTTTGAAAATTAAAAATTGGAGGGAAATCGCTACAGAGGACGCTGGAAGGAGAGCGTGGTTGAGGCAGCCAAGGCCTGTAAGGGGCTGTTGTGCTTTTAAGGAGACGAAATAAAATAAGTTCAAGACAAAGATTCATTTGGAATATTTTCTTGAATTTAAATCTGTCTGCATTTAATGTTCAGAAAGGAAACTCAAACTTGGAAAAAAATTTCATTGGGAATGAACACTTTCAGATTACTTAAATGTTCGCTTCAGTAAGTTGTACCTGTTTTAAAATTTGCCATTTGACTTTAGAATTCCACTATACATATACATGAGAGAGAAAGAAAGAGAGAGACAAATTTCAAAATCTAGTTTATTTTAAAATAATCTTAAAGATATAGTATTTAAGAACTATCCCCGTGATTGGTAATAATTTTATGAAAAAAAAAACTCCTTTCTGATTAGAAATACGTAATTGTTTGGTCTCATTTAAATCCTACAGTATGTTATTTTCTTTTATTAAATATTTCTTTTTCAGCTCTATTTTTTTACAGTAATTACATGTTCTTTTTCTTAACATGTATTTTTCTGAATTTAAAAACCAATCTTTAGTGTACTTTTGTGAAACTTCTTACAAATGGTAATGTTTAAAAAAAGATAAAATGGTTGCTTATGTTGTTTTTGAATTGAATGAAAAAAATGTGTTGTAGATTGGTCAGAAAATAAATAAAAAATAATGTGATTCGGTTTATATGTTTAAGGAGTAATAAAAATTTTAAAGTATTATGCGGGCAACTTATTCCTGTCAATGTTGGGTGAGGGAATATTCAAAAAAGAAAAAAATTCTATAATTTCATAAGTTCAAAAAAGCACACATCGTGAATCTTGTAATTGCTTTTATTACATTTAAGTAAAAGATTAGCTCATATTTCAATCTTGTATTATTGCACTAATTAGGATTGCAATAATGCTGTAACAAGTCTATTCAATTTTTAAAATATATCAAAAGAAAAAATAATTTTTTTTTTAATTTAAAATTTTTGCAAATATTTTGCTATTTTTTTATTCATTGAATTAACTCAAAGCAATAAATAATCATTCAAATCTGAGACATAGTGTAATTTACTTTTTAAAGTGAAATAATGCTTTTTTTGAACAAATTTCTCTAAAATGTTAAGCATACGTAAATAAGTTGAAAGTTTATATAAATATGTATGTGTGGGTTTTTTTGTTCTAATTCGAATATGTATATAATCAGTAGCGCAAACAAGAATATGTTGGGCGGCGTATTGGAGCATGATACGAGAATAGTGGACTTTCAACATTGGACCCCGGCCCCTTGAAAAATTCCTGTGTGCGCCCCACTGCATGCAATTATTTATTATTATTTTAGGAATATGAAAACATAAATAACAAATGATAAAAATTAAAACAATACATACATATATAACAAAAGGACCGTTTATTATTAATAGCTTCGTACTCGAAGGCTACATGGCGTATCTTATATTTTTGAACCAGGTTCAGGTGTCAAGGACAGCGCCTGAGGTGC
>BMAV01020053.1:169617-193537 GCA_019973955.1 Trichonephila inaurata madagascariensis
TATATATATATATATATATATATATATATATATATATATATATATATTGAATACATTTATATTATACACACATATATATATTGAATACATTTATTATACACATACAGAATATAAAGAGATGTATTTCAATCTCTCACAAATTAAATTTTTGCTAAGTTATTTCCAATATATTAATAATTCCAATATGGTAACAAATGAGCAAATTTATTAAACAATTTAAAATAAATAAATATATATAATCTTTGAATTTCCATCTTCCGTTTATTTTTCATACATATACAAGTATATATATGTATATAAGTCGCTATAAATTCGATATATATTCACTAATGCATTCAGTAACACCGGTATATAACTCAATTTAAACTTCAAAAACACAAGGATACAACATTTGCTTGATTTAAAGTGTTGATAAATTTGCAACCGTACAAAGTTATTTCGAAGAAAGTGAGACTATCCATTCTTGTTATCCTGTCTTAAAAAATAAATATTTGATGGATGGCAATTATTTAAAATTAATTATTTTTTATTTTTAATACACAACGAAAAATTTTCTATTGACTTTTCCTTCATATTTTTGACAACAAAAACCTCATTTATTTGGAGAGAAAAATTAGAGAGCTACCCATCGATCTTCGGAGTGTCTCTCTTCAATCGACATCAACCAAACACCTTCAAACTTATCAGCGACACCCGAGCTGACCCCTGGGAAAATTCGACATCAGGTATGCGTGCAGGCAATTCTATATCGCGCCATCTCCATTCTTCGGCACCGACTAGGCGATGAAACTCATGCCTAAAGTGCAGTTTTCAGCGTTAACACACACGCCTCGACGCCCAATTACAAACACAACGCCCAGAAAATGAAAAAGTAAAAGATCTGAATTCGAAATCCTTTGCGTTTGCAGACAGTGCGCATCCTGAGGCACGTCCAACCAATTACAACTCCTCTCACTCAATATGGAAGCCGGAAAGCCTTAATCGTTTAAGGCGATTTAAGAAGACAAAATCCCAAGCGTGGGCAGCAATTTGCTGTGATAACGTCTCAACTGGCGATCCATTTAGTCGAGAGTAATTTTCCTGTTGCTGGCATAGGTCGCAGCAGTAAAATATCATCACGTCCTTCGTCGTTCCCATTCAATCCTTCATTTTCTTTCCGAAGATCGTTGCTCACCTGATGGATTGGTTGGAGGAGCAGCAAGGAAATTATCGACGTCGACTATTTTTGCAGACCGCACCTTGTTTTTTCTTTGTGCCCAGAAAAAAAAATCGCTTACTTTATGATATAGAGTATAGAATTAAAGAAATGCTTCTATGTCAGTCAAGGGTGGCTTTCATTTTTTTTTTCTGTAGCTCATGTTTGGATCTGTTTTTTTAGAGAAATATTGTGATTAATTTCGTAACTTGATTTCATCGATTCGGTTATTTAATCTAATTTAGAGGTAATCTAATAGTTCGACTGATTAGGTATAGCCGTCGTCGATAATTTTCGACTCTTAGGTAATTGGACTAAATGCGTCTATCAATCAACTATGCTGGCAAGTTACAGCTATTATGTCGTAAATGTGCTTCAAATAGCATAAAAACATCAACAAGCTTCAAATACTGTTGAGTATTTTCAAAAGAATTGTTCACACACACACACTTCTGGAAGTTTTGATATCAAATTTATTTATCGCTAACGATTTCACATTTATTGTACATTTATTTTCGTAGAAATATGTCTCAGTAATAAAGATAGTTTTGAATATATTCAGAGATTTTGTTAATTTAAGGTGGTAAGGGAGGAGTAAAATAGGTTACAGAATAAGATTTCAACTCTTTAAGGTATCCGACTACGTTCGGAACCGTAATTTGCAAAAGCGCTTAAATGGATAATTTTCACGATATTTAGTATCACTTAGATTAGAATACAAGCATAAAATTGTTTTAAGGACATTTTGACAAAAAAAAAATTATTTAAATACAATATTTTGACAAAAAATTAACTTAGAATAATCTTCTTTCAAAATGTTCTCCTTTTGTGAAAAATGCTTCTATTATAATAATATTTTGCCTGTCTATAGATCAAACCTCTCTGCAGAGGCGCAACAAGAATTTTTGAAATATATAACTTAGAAGTGGGTTTATTCATATTTTACGACAACAGAGGGGAGTAATTTTAAGAAAAAAACGCCGATAATTATTTAAAATGGTGGTAACTCTGAAAATAATGCGAATTTTTCAAAACTTCTACTTGAGCCTTTGTAGAGAGGTCTGAGCTATATACAGACAAAATATTATTATAATAGCAGCATTTTTCACAAAAGGAGAACATTTTGAAAAAAGATATTGTATTGCCGAAATATTGTATTTAAATAATTTTTTTTGTCAAAATGTCCTTAAAATAATTTTATACATGTATTCTAATCTAAGTGACACTAAATATCATAAAAATTATCCATTTATGCGCTTTTTTAAAATCACGGTTCCGAACGTAGTCGGATACCTTAATGATTCAGAAATTAAAGAACGATTTTTTCTACGAGTTTGTGCATTATTCAACTGAAATTTAAGTATTATTTAAGTAATTATTTAAGTACAATATTTTGACAAAAAATGAACATAGAATGACCCATTTTCAAAATATTCTCCTTTTGTGAAAAATGCTTCTAGTATAATAATATTTCGCCTGTATATAGCTCAGACCTCTGTACAGAGGCTCAACTAGAGAATTTTTGAAATATATAACTTAGAAGTGGGTTTATTCATGTTTTACGACAACAGAGGGGAGAAATTTTAAGAAAAAAACGCCAATAATTATTTCAAAGGGTTGAAACTCTGAAAATAATGTGAATTTTTCAAAAATCATAGTTAAGCCTCTGTTCAGAGGTCTGAGCTACATACAGGCTAAATATTATTATAATAAGAACATTTTTCACAAAAAGAGAACATTTTGAAAAAAGGTTATTCTAAGTTAATTTTTTGCCAAAATATTGTATTTAAATAATTTTTTTTTTGTCAAAGTATCCTTTAAACAGTTTTATACATGTATTCTAATCTAAGTGACTCTAAATATGATGAAAATTATCCACTTATTCACATTTTAAAATCACGGTTCCGAACGTAGTCGGATACCTTAAGGCAAATTTTCATATTTCTCTCTCTCTCTCTCTTTTTTTTTTTCTAAAATCATCTGAAACGAGTTATTCTTTAATCATTTTTATTGAAATTAAGAGAAATGTTCTTCATTTTCTAAAACTGTGGGCATTTACACAGCGATAAGTGTGTATAACTAAGTACAAATAAAATTATTGATAAATATTTGGCAAAATAAAATATTTCAGTTGCTTCTTTCCTAGTATGTATTTAGGGGGGGGGGGGACGCATTAACTGTAATACTTACACATAACATACAATTTAAAATATCATTTGTAAAACGATTAGGAATACTTTGTGTCAGTTCAACAAGTTTTCATAACTTATCAGCTATGCAGTTGTTAGATGAAAATATTGTTTTGTGAAATAACTTTTAGAAGCAAATTTTAGTAAATGTCCTGTAAAACTACGATAAAAACTTCCTAAAATATATCGTTTCTTATCAAATAAAAATCTTTTATTTTTATTTTTAACTACGCAATAACACAAAATTATGCTTTAGCCACAATTTTTTTTTTTTAATTTTTCTTTCTTTATTCATTTTGTATGATTAATTTTTCAACAACTCCAAGAAATTACCAGAAGATATCTTCGTCGAATTAGTGACTGACTACGCCCGTAGCCATTATTTTTCAAAACCGTATAAATGAATAATTTTTTTTTTTTTTTTTTTTTTTGATATTTAATGTCACTAGAATCAGAAAATATATACAAAATTGCTTTAAAAGAATTATTATTATAAAAAATTATTTTCAATGCAATTCTTGGACCAAAAATAAAGAAATAAATGGCATTCATTCAAAATTTTCTCCTTTCACGAATAATGCTTCTATAATAATATATTGCCTATATATAACTTTATAAAACCTTTCTATCTTTCTTATAAAAGATATTTTCATAAAAGCTGAACTATATTTTCAAAATCTATTATTTAAAAGATGATTTATTCATATTTTTATTTTTCAGAGTAGAGAAATTTTTTTTATAAAAAATCAAGTCATTATTTCAGTTAATAGTAACTTTGAAAATAAAGTGAATTTTTTAAACATCCTAGTTCAGGCTTTGAATAGAATTCCTAGCTGTGTATATAGGCAAAATATTTTTATTATAGTGGCATTTTTCGTAAAAAGAAAATGTTTTGATAATATGCCATTATTTCAGTTAATAGTAACTTTGAAAATATAAAGTGAATTTTTCAAACATCCTGGTTCAGGCTTTGAATAGAATTCCTAGGTGTGTATATAGGCAAAATATTTTTATTATAGTGGCACTTTTCATAAAAAGAAAATGTTTTGAAAATATGCTATTCTTTTTCTTCATTTTTTTACCAAAAATTGCATATAATCTTTTTATTGTAATAATATTCTTATTAAATAACTTTATACGTATGTTCTAATTCAGCTGATACTAATTATCAAAAAAATTGCTCATTTATACACTCTTCAAAATCATGGTTCCGAACGTAGTCACACAGTCATCTTAATAATTTTCTTATAGATTTTCTCTGTTACTTTCACCAACCAGTTTAATGTAAATGACAACTTGTTCACCTAAAGGCTATAAATGTTTTATTTTCCAAAAGCAAATAATTAATTTTGATAATATATTAGAGATCAGTTATTTTAAAACTTTCCTTTACCTTTATCAGGTTATAAATCTGTATGTTCAAGAAATAATTATTGACAAATATGAAAGACGCACCAATAAATGAATCAAAACAAATCAATCAAATACTTATATATAAATATTAATTAAACTGGAAATCAAGACTTAAAATGTATTTCTGTTGATACGCAAATCTTGTGCACACACAGTGTCAATCTGCTTCAGGAGTACAATGCACATGATTCTCATTAAAATTCAATCCGTAAAGGTAACTTATTTACATGTCAATGCCCATTGAAAAGTCTTTAACATCAAAACACATACTCAACAATTTTCTATTTAACCTTTCGATTTAAAACGACATCGAAGATGAGAAGTTAGGCAATTACAATAAATGCTCAATAAGAATCGGTGCATTTCATTTTAATGAACAACCTAAAAGCCCTTCAGAACTTCATTCAAAATCTCAATGAAGTACTCGCTTAGAAAAACGCCGACTACCAGCATCTCATTTTTCACGTACGTTCGCCATCTACAAGTAGATGCCGTGGTAGACTTCGCATTAATATGCAAATCACCATCATCTACAACTATCACTTATAGGAAGTAGTATTCAGCTGCCTTTTTCCACACCTTGCCCATTATAAACCTGTGAACTTCTAATTTAAAGCTTTAACCCTTTTGCGGACTATTTTTTTTTCTTCTTCTGGAATAGATGTGATATGTCACATGTTAAGCGCGTTATTTACGGAGTGAAAATTGTGAGATATAATTTAGAAAATGATTGCCGTAATAGTGTGAGAATGAGGATTAGAGTTTAGACAGGGATGAAAAGAAGGCATACGTGAAAGAATTCGAAATTCGATTTTTTTTGTAATGGTGATGTTACAAATTAAAATCAATGGGTTATATGGTCTTGATGGTTAAGAGATATTAAAATGGGCGTGTGAGTTTATGTGGATAAGATGTGAGAGATGAAAAATATTGCCTTGTAATGAATGTGAAATGTGTCCCCATGAGATAGAAAAGATAAATGGAATTTATTTTATATTTTATTGCTCTGTTACTCCTTTGAATGATTATTTCGTTATGTCTTTGAATACTTAAAGCACTTCTTTCAAAAGATATCTAGATTTAATTGTTTTTAATGTAGTTTTTAAAAATTGTTTTTTAAAAAAGCGAGACGATATTCTACACTTCAAAAATTTATTTTTTAGTTTTTAAAAAATGTACAGAATTTATGCATAAAAAGAACTAGGGAACAAAATTAATGTAAACATTTAACAAAAGCTAATAGCCTGCTCAAAAGTTTTAGATTTTAAGAAAGATCGATTGATTTATTTGTCAAAAAATACAATGCTCGTTTTTTTTTAATTTACTTTTAGTTTTTTCTTCAATTTTAAATACAGTGAAAATCGCTTAACATGAAACTGAAATATTTTTTCGCGTTAAAAGAATTCTGTGTTGAAGGATATTGCCAAAAAAAAAAAGATATAAACAAAATTAAGTTTATTAGAATTTAATTTGTTTGCGCTTAAAAATTTAGTAATAAAGCTTCTTAATTGAAACCAGAGATAAAACTTAGGAAAAAAGTTTTGCTTTACAGTTAAGAACAGAGACTGAAAAAATGTAAAAGGAATATTGCCTCTTATTCTTGCACTTTTCATCTTATACAATCATTTTGTGTTTTTTTCTCAATATTAATTTATGTTAATGTTATTGAAGTGGTAGCGTAACTCTTCCACACCACAGGTCCGGGGTTCGAGATCCATGCTGAGCAAGATTAACTCAGCCTTTCATCTCTTCAGTGGGTCGAGAAATAAGTACCAAGCTTGCTTGTGAATTAAACACTGGAGGTTTCGTGTCAGACTGACCACCTGATTGGAACAAGGTCATGAAAATCGAGATGGGCACAATAGGCCTTGGCGTTTTATGGCTGTTGCGCCCTCGAGTTTGTTTGGTTTAGTTTAGTTACTAAAGTTGAAAACATTATAAATAATTGTAAACACATATCGATAAAATTAAGTTTTCAAATCAATCTGCCATTGCAGATAAATTTAATTATGGAATTTCAACTAAGCACGAACTGAAACTTTTGAGAAACATACGTTAATTTAAATTTTAATTATAAATATTCATTTTGAATATATAAGCATGTTTAATATGCAGAATATTACTTCATAATTTTTATTTGAGGTTTAAGTTTATCAGTGCTATTCTTAACTGTTTAATTGAAAAATATTTTTTCAAAGTTAATTGCTATAGTTTATCTATTGTTTCCGTACGAAAAATTTTGAAAATGTAGAAACTTACCATAAAAAAATAATGGTTGTTAAAATCATACACATTCATTAATAAAAATAAATAAGAGAATTTCATACATATTTCAAAACTTTATTGATAAAAACAAATGTAGATATTTGCACAAGATTTTATTGCATTGATTTGATACACAAAATAAAATTTACAACAATTCTATCAACATCTACTTTTTAAAAAATGTGCATGTTAGGATAATGCCACATCCATGAATAATGTCCAAAACGATTCCAATTTGGCAAAATCTAAAAATGAAGTAAAAAAACAAAATTAATTTTGAAACAAGTCTTTTTTTTTTTCTCTAGAATTATTCAATATACAGAAAATATAACGTTCAATGCAACAAAAAAGGAAGTTAAATGTTTAAGAAAGTGATGTAATGACATTTTTCAAAAATATCTTTAAAATTTAAACTGTTAAATCTTTGTCGATAAATTGCACGTAAATAAGAGGAAGCAATATCAGTTTCAACAATAATTTTAAAAAAAATTAATGAAGAATTAAATTTAAAAAAAAATCATCGTATTAATATAAACAATAAATTACAGTTTAAAAAAACTAAAAGCACGCTTTTATAGTTAACCAAACTGAAATAATAAGAACTGGAGAATTGTTTATATTATTGTGTGTGTTAGAAATTATTGCTGCCACATCATCCCCTTTTTCAATTCCTACTATTAGCTCGCACTGTCTATATATTTATTTATTTATATATTTGTATATTTATTTATTTATCTTGGTAGAATTTTCAATCGTTAATAAAATGCATTTTAAAGCGCTGAATTGAGCTGAAATTTTATATAAAGGATTATTTTGGATGACAATACAATAATTTAATTATAATTAATAAAAATTAATTGATTAAAACTAATTATTTAAAGAATTACAAATACAGCCACGTTGGCGACTTGTGTCAAAACTTGAAAAGGTTTTTTTTTTTCTCACGTGTTAAAGCATTTAGTTGGACTGAAATGAAAAGGACAATACTATACTTTAATGATAATTAAAAAACTAATTACCACTTAATGTTGTGATTCTGTCCTATGTATATACATATTTATATTAATTGTAACTATTTAATAAAAAGTAGCTAAAATAAAATTTTTCGTTGTTGATCTAAGTAGGAATTGATTTAAAAACTATTTTTTTTATTACTTGTTTACATTAAGAACACTTTTTTTGTTTATTGTATTTGTATTAACCTTGAGCCTTTTCGCTTTAGGGTTGTAACTTAATCTTAAAGTCGCCAAATTTGGAAATAGGATCTGAAATTAGACGCCAAATCTGGAAATGTGTAATAGTTAATCCTGATTAAGACAACGGAACCAAATGATTAAATTATTGTATTGTCATCGGTCCTTGATAAGTGTGCAAAATTTCGAATTAATCTGACCTTTTAAAGTGGGTAAATTGATTGATTGATTGAATATTAACGTCGCACTGTTCAGCTACACTTAAAGTGGGTAAAAACTGAGTTCAAAGATTCCCCGTTACGAACAAGTGAAGCTTATAAAAGCGTGTTAAACAGGATAACCTTTTGAAAGAAATTTAAAGTTGATTTTTGAATTCTACTATCCAATTGTAAATTTCTAAAAATATTCGATTAAGTGCATTTCTGTTAGGTTTTACAGAATAACAAAGCAATTTTAAACTATTTAAAAAATAGTAATATTGAGATAACACTTACATAAAGCAGGAAACGTCCACAGCAGCTTTGTTGAAAAATTTGTTTTGACTAGAAATTTCAGGAATTTTTGCCCTTTGCTACCCTTTGCAGTCCTGAGTTTAAAAAAATTGCTTCTATGTTTCATAGTACACCAGAAAACATTCAAACCTGAAAAGAAAAAAAAATTATATTAGTTATTAAAAATGAGATTTAAGTCCTTTCCATACATTTGATCATAAAAGAAGAAAACAGTCCGTGATAAATCAATACTTTAAATTAAAAGCAATATAAATACAGATTTGCTATTAAAAATACTTTATTTTTTTTCACCAAATGGGCTGCATGTTGGCAACTATAAGCCTTTGCAGACACGACAAATACCCAAATGTTTGAGCCATTTCATGGTGGCCCCATCTAGTGGGGGCTCTCTGTACCACGTTTTGACGTTTGAATTATTTTCATTCAAACTCTCGTTGGATGCTAAATATTGCCTAGAGTACCAGAGCTAAATTGATTCTCAAGAGACCTTTTACATGCCACGTAATCATATGATATCCGTGCTTACAATTTTCGTATCCAGAAAACCTATCAACTCCAACCAGGATCGAACCCATAACCTTTGACTTATGAAGTGGGCACGCTACCTCTAAGGCACTGAGTCGATGATATTTAAATTTCAACCGGGGAATTACTTTAAGAAATTAGTGATTTAATGTTGCATATTTTTTATCAGTAAAAGTACAAAGCATATTAATATTTTTATTTCAGAAAAGGAGACATTTAGTAATTATTGTTTTTAAAGTGTCTTAATTATTTATTTAAATTAATCAAAAAGTAAATACTTTAATTGTCGCCCTTTATGCTGGAAAAAGGATTATGATTGGGAGATAAAATAATTTTTTGCTGCTTATCATTGTAGTTTATTGTGCATCTTTTTTCTCTTGACTTTTAAGATAAATTTTTAATGAATTTTTACCGCAATTTATATTCCCACAAAGTTGTTTTTTTAAATTTACAATTGTAATCTATTTCATATGTGCCTCGCTAGCATACTTATTTTAGACCGTTATCCTATGAAGATGTATTTCCCGGGTTTTATTATTTTCATGAAAAATTTTGATTTTGGCACGAGGCATGCTATACCAGTTTTGTTAAAAGCAGTTATCTGTTATTAAAGAAAGCTGAAATGGTGAAAATCTGCTAAGGCAGTGCTTCGCAACCTTTTTATCGCTGCGGACCGGTCAACGTTTGATAATTTTACCGCGGCCCGCTGAGGGACGGGACACGTTGATTGTTTATATTTTAGATTGTTTTGATTTAACAATTTTAATTTAGCTACATTTATAAATATGCCTTCAGAATAAAATATAGTTACACCAAAAATGAATAAAAGGGATTTAACGTGGAATATAAAGTGATTTCCGTGGAAAGTTGCGCAAATCCGAGAGAAATGCACCACTTTAAATGAAATGGCAATAGTTTAATGTTCCTTAGACGGCCCGGCACCATTTGATCCGGACCGGTACCAGTCCGTGGACCGGGGGTTGCGGATCACTGTGCTAAAGGAAAAGAGACAAATTAAATGCTACTATGTTTCGAGAAATCTTGGATAAAATTTAACAACTCATTTTAAAAAAAAATTAAAATGAGTTTGTAAAAGAAAATTAAACTAATTTTTCTTAGATGTATTGCATCATTAAGTGTTTTTTTTAATTATTACTAACAAATTTCAAAACTATATATTTAGAACATTCAATACTTAACTTGTAGAACATTCTATTAATTGATGCGAATTGCTTATGATCAGGTATGGTAAGTTTGGAAGAGAAAGAAAATAAATCCCTATATATCCACTCCCTCATTTGGAAAGTATAAGCGCAGATACAGATAGGATTAGTTACCATATTTCGTGAGTCATTTCGATTGGTTAAGGTCTTACTTTATATGCATGCCATGTGAATTTAGTTTGCCTTGTTTTCGACTGTAGCACAAATGAATTACATTTTCGTGATACATAACTATTTTAATCACCCAAACCTTCCCAAAACTAAATTCAATGGCGCAACAGCCCATGTGGTCCAAGGTCTACTGTGCCCATCTTGGTATTCGTGACCTAGGGTGTACCTAGGGATTCGTGACCTAGCAGATGTACCGGTCTGGTAGTCAGTATGACGCGGAACCCCCAGTGTTTAGTTTCCAAGCAAGCTTGGTATTCATTTATCGACTCACTCTGAAAGGATGTCAACCTTACCTAACCCGGGATTTGAACCCCGGACCTGTGGCGTGGGCACGCGATACACTACCACTTAGCCTCCGGGCTTCTCTAAATCTTTCTATTAATAACAAATCTGTTGTTACTGCTTCCACCCGATCGACAGTAACATCAGATTAAGGTCCATGAAATCCATTGTGGCAAGGGTGGTGGGGCTACATTACGATTGTCGTTATGTCAGCAGCTTTTAGTGCCTTGCAGATGACAGTAAGATTTTGCTCCGTTCCTATCCAGTTTTGAGGAAGAACACCCCTGGGGATGATCCAATACTAGTTCATCGAGAGGACTTTCGGTTCTATGAATATTTAGAAAGCCCCCATGCCGTACACACACCATACATTTGCAAGCATAAAGGCCCTCTCTGAGATTCAAACCCAGGCACTTCGGCACAGTAGTCGAGGCCGCGATAACCTATTGGTCAAGGTAAGGGACTCGTGGCAGGCGTGTCATGAGTTCGAGCCTAGTACCACTGAAGACCTGCCGTGCACATTAAATATATCAAGGCTCAGACGGGCTCCCGTTTTGTATGGAAGTTAGGAGAAGAGGGAGCTCAGGTGTTGTTCCCGTCACTTGACCATAGTTCAAAATTACGAGGTTCGTCGCCAAGAGTGCGCCATTATTATAACTCTCACTCGGAACAACAGTCAATGTCACTAACCACTATTCCATCTAGGTGGGCGTATAACAGGTCTGATAGTACAAATCTAAGGTTAACAGAAAACAGTATTGCTAGTGTATTGACAGTTTGGTATCTCTACTTTTTTTTAATCACATGCATTATGCACTGTAATGCTTGATTTATATAGGTAATGGTAAAATAAACTTTGAATACAAAAAAAAGCAACAAAAAGCTCTTTCGTAAAAAGGGGTTGTAACCAATTTGCAATTGTAATTAACATTTTCATCATTTCTGAACTGCCCATCATAAAAATTTAACAACGTCTTCCCAATTACTTTCACCAGTTTCCAAGAAAACAAATTTATAGAAGCTACACTCCACGAGTCTGCCTGTGTTTACCAAACGATAATTATAACATTCTGATTCAAAAAAATTAGTTTTCCATAACCACAGAATGGCGTCGATGTCGCATGCCTCGTGATAAATGACTGTGAGTGGGTAGATAATTAACATTGATGTTCGAAACATACCGAAAACTCCGCCCCCCTCCAGCCGAACGTTTATCATCATTGTCAACAAATGATGTTCATACTGTCACCGGACGAGAAAAATGGGCCGACTAATAACAATAATTGATAAATGATATTAAAAGAACTGTCCGTCTGGGAATGTCCGTCCGTCCCCGAAACAGGTTCGAAATTTCAATTAGCCCATGTCGTTTCTAGGAAATTCTGTGGTTTATCGCACAATCGCATATCTCCACCCTGCCTCCTGTGTGGTATGGTCCGAAACTCAATTACATTATGCAGATCGTACAGGCTTCGGATCGAAGCCCAAGTGCAATATAAATATTTTCGTGCTCAAATAAAAACGAGATGATATCAGTGTTGCATTGACAGTTATTCCAATCTATCTTGGTCTCAGGTCTTCGTTTTTTATTATTATTTGTTTTAAAAGGCTGTATAGATACAAGAGACTTTTTTTTATGCTTGAGCAAAGATAGCATTAAAAAATTGAAGAATCACTGAGGACTTTTATGAATTATTTTAATCCAGTTGGATCTGAAAATGTCATTAAGGCTTTCTTTATATTACCAAAAATTCCGGACGAATTCGACGTAAATTTGATTGAGACAATTATTCAATTCTATCGGATTTAATAATAATTTTCCAACAAATGTTTTCCCGTAATTTATTACTCAAGACATGTATTTTTAATGTAATAAGTATATAACGCTCGTATTGACCTTTTCGGTATCATGTGAGTGAGTGAGTGAACATATTAACGTCCCCTAATTCGGCTGCACGAGGACTTTAGGCAACGTACCTTGTAAATTTGTACGGTTTTAAAGAACTGAATTAGTGTTTATTAACACCACACTACAAAACAACACGAAAGCTATTGGCGACAGACCTCGTAATTTTGAACCGCGGTCAAGTGATGAAGATGATCCACACAACGTCAGAGTAAGAACTTTGATCTCTCTCTCTCCACATAATATTTAACGTGCTTCAATCCCTGCACAGTGGATCTTTAGTGCCACTCGGCTGGAACTCATGGTACAGTGGCCATGACTATGACCACTAGGCTATCGCAACCACTTAAAGAACCGAGAATCAAAATGACAATAAAAAAATTACCGTTAATCTGAATACGTTTTAGTTATACGCAAATAAATTCATAGAAGATACTGGAAGCAAATATTCGTTAAGAGAGTTTCATTTAAAACTTTGATAATTTACCAAAAAAATGCATCACGCACCTTCCTATATCTTACCAAAATACCAGGTGTTACCGAATTCGACCTACAAATTCAGAGGGGTAATAGTAGGCAGCATGGAGATGACACAAATCACCATAGAATATGGGGTGTTCAAACTTTAAGTGCAGCGGCGCTGCAATCGTTTATTTATATCAACTTATGGATGTACGCTTTATTCTTTAATCTCTGTCTTGTCTAACGTATGTGTTTTTCTGACTACTTGCCCGTTTCATTCTGACAGGTAAGAGCTTTTATTTTTCCATTTGTAATAATTGAAAAAGAACATTAGAAATTAGAAATATTTGCGAATTTGAATATGGAGTCGCAAGCCACTTTTAGTGGGAGTAATTCTCGAAAACAGTTACGAAGGATGTGATGTTAAGTGGAATGAAAAGGAGCAATAATTGGTAAGAAATACATCTTTTAGACGCAAAGCATGTTTACAATACGAACAATGCTCGAGATCAGAAACGGAATGACAAGAGATTGCCGCAGGAATTGTTCGAAATTACGGTCACAAAGGTCATAGCACTTTGGTATAACGTGAAAGTGATATGGTGCAGATATTGCCTTCTCGGAAAAGGGTCCTGGTGCATTCTATGGGCTAAATGTCCATTGTAATCGACTTGGCCGTACATGAAGAACATATTCTTCGTTTGTGTAATCTGACATTGTTACCAAATGCAATTTAACACCCAAGCTTTATACAACAACCATCTATGATCGCCGCTTTTATTCTCCCCAGATGAGTGAGAAATTTGTCAGTTGCCACACATGCCAGTTTCTTCAACCCTACGACGGTGCTCTGAATCGCCGCATTCGCTTGGCTCATTGCCCTCCCAGTGAATACTGTATCACCAACTAAACATGGTTTGTGACCCCATGTTCAATGGTGATTTATCGTCCCCACGCAACCTTCTATCAACTCTCTGAATTTGTCGGTTGAATTCGGTAACATCCTGTATACTACAAAACTTCTATTCAATAACTGTTAAAATTACTGATTTTAGGTATACATTTCAAAATAATAATAATAATAATAGCTAAATATCCTAAAATTCTGTAATTTATAACAACTCCACCATCACATAGTTCTAATTATCCTATAATTCGGTAGTGACCATGGTAGTCTAGTGGTCTCAGTCGTGAACTCATGGCCGACGTTGTCCAGTTATTGGTTAGAACCCTAGTGCCACTGAAGATCCGCTGCATAGAGAGGTTGATGCTCGTTAAATCTGTCGGGGATCAAAGCCCTCGCGTTGACTGGCATGGTGAAGAAGTTAGGGGAGAAAGTACCAGCTTAGATGTCGTTTTTTCACTTGACCGTGGTTTGAAATTACGAGTCTGCTGCCAATAGCTCCCGTGGTGTTTTATAATGTGATGTAATAAACACTCACTCACTTAAGGTTGTCTTCGGTTAATGTTAAAGAATAGGACCCGAATTCGGGACATTTTTTTTCTGATATAAAGTACTCCAGCATTAATATTATATTCTGGCATCGCTATCCTGTAGCGAATCACTTATTTTATGATACTAATCATCTTTATCTGAGTTTTGACGCACATTTTCTTTTATAAAATGTGTTTCGCATTGTTCTCCTATACCGTAATGCTAAATGAGCTAGCTATCCCTTTAAATGTTAAAAGAAAAAATTAATTATTTATGAAATATTTTGAAATTTTAAAAAACACTATATTATAAACAAATGTATGAGTTGCAAGATTACAAATTTTTATAAAAATTGAGGCATTTTTCCGTCTGAAAATGTGTTCCGTGTTCAGTTCACGTTCTCGTACGTATGGCGAAAACAGCCTTATTAAAAATAATGATTGTTAAGCATGAATTTCAAAAATTACTAATAGCAAACTATACCATAGTTATATAATTTTAACTATCCCATATATTTCTGTAACTTCTATTAAAAAAAAACCCATATTTTTAATGCTTTATTTAAAAAAAAAATAGCGAAAGGCAACTATTTTTTTAATTATAAATATTGCAAAGATGCTGAAAATTTTTTTAAAAAAAAAGGAATAAAAAGATATCAAGATATAAATTAGAATTAGAGAATTCAACACACAGAATTATTATAGAATTTATAATTTAAACACAGGTGGTAATAATTCATTACTCAAATTTTTTATTCAAAGTATATATAATTATGTTTATTTATGGCATTTCTTAATTAACAATTTACTTATCCTTATAAATAAATTGATTAACGACATTTTGAGTATCTTAAATACTGCTTCATAATTAATAAATTAGTTTAAAACTATCTAACATTGCATCCATAGAATTTTTATCATAATATATCGATTCAGTCGTTAAAAAATCTAACCACAGTCCCATTACACAAGCCCCCAAAGCCATGCCATCATTCATATATTCATCTTCCAAATTTTTTTTTCAGTCGAATCGATTGCCTTTTGAATTTTCCATACAAGATATCAATGCAATCCCGATGTCAAACTGTCTCTCAATGATCTTTCAAAAAGTTTATTCCCGGATGCCTGGAATATATTAATGTCCCTGGAGTCCATATGAATGGCCCAATTCATCTGGTAATTGACAGAGATGGCACTTTTACACGATCTGAATTTAAAGAGATGAATCGTGAACAAGACTTCACGCGCGACCATCTTTCCTCCTTTCTTTTTGCATAATTTGTGGAGTGTCTTTGTGATAAATGAAAATGCTCGCGCGTTAACGTATTCAACTCACGGTGTGGATGTGAAATCGCTAGAGCCTCTTTTGCACGAGTTGTTGAAGGTAAATGCCGTGCAGACGCGTTAAATGTAGATTGATCGAAAGTGTTCAGATGGACTGGGATGATATTGGGTCGAATGATTTTAAAGGAAGAAATAGAAATTAGAGGGGAGGGAGGGGGGTTATAGACGGATATTAAATAAATTGGAAAAGGATATTGTGTTTAAAGTTTATATTTGTTTTATGTTGCTGATTTAAGGCTGTTTTTGCACCAAATGTAAAACTAAATGAGCCTAAAACTAACTAGGAACGCATTTTCGAACAGAAAAATACCTCTATATTTTCATGAAAATTTGTAACATTGTAACTCGTACATTTATTTATAATATAGTGTTTTTAAAATCTCAAAATATTCCATATATATTAATTTTTCCTTTTCACATGTAAAAGGATAGCTCATTTAGCATTACGGCATAGGAGAAAAAACGCGAAACATATTTTATAAAAGAAATAATGTTTCAAGTAGGATAAAATTGAGTAATATGATAAAATAAAGTGATTCTATGCAGGATAGTGAAGCCTGAATATAAAATTAATGTTGGAGTAATATATCTGAAAAAATATACCTCTAATTAGGGTCCTATTCTTTAACATTAACCGAAGACAGCCTTAAATGAATATGTTCTACAAATGCGCTAACAAATATATTTTGGGGAGTACTTTAAGTATTATACTATTTTTTTATCCTGTAAAAGTTATTTGAATCTAAGAAAGTTTATTTCTGTTTCAAAATTTTTTTTCAAATGACCGTATTTATTCGAATCTAAGCAGCCATTGATTCTAAGCCGCACTCGAAATTCTCAATACGTTTTTGTGAAAATTTTTTAAAAAAAGTGTAAAAAAGTTTTTGTCAGTATCCAATATGTACGAAATTAAAATGAGAACTAATAAGAAGTGAATAATGAACTTATTTTACTATTACTAATTTTTTTAAATAAGTACAGGAATCTATATTTGCTCTAACTGTCAGTGTTGTGTTGAATTTTCCCCATGAAACAAAAATTATTCCTCCTTCAATTCTAAGCCGCATCTGATTTTCAGTCTTACTAACGGTTAGAAAAAAGTGCGACTTAGATTCAAATAAATACGGTATAGAATATATACAGATCAAGATTAAAGCCATACATATTAACGTAATTTAAAAAAAAGTTGCATAACCGAAATGTTTTATATGTTACAGAATAACTAGGATATTAATATATATCTACAAAATTTTCTGACTCTTTTTAATCCATTTAATAGTATTTAAACAATCTTTTCTCTTTAATAGTATTTCTCCTTCATCATTAGATACAATATGAATAAATTGTATTAGTTTTTTTCCTTGTTAGTATTAATCGAATTTCAATGGTCAGATATTAAGATTTTCATTATCAAATATTTTCTAAGCTAAATAACACAAGTGCAACTTTTTATATATTCAATTGCAATTACAACAAGTTTAAAAAAATAGCTAACAGTACCTTATATACTTTTCCTATCTAATATCTTGGTATTTTGAATACTTTGGAAACACGGTTAATATTCATATATCAGACAGAGTAAGAAATGATATACAGAAATATATAAACGTCACAGAAAACAATAAATGATATTTCCATTTGAATTGCATTTTGAATTATACATATTTCTTATCTAAAATCTATTATTGACAGTTTCAGCCTTTTTTAAATCCACCGGCCCCAAATTTTATATTTTAAAGCCTTACCTAAGAAATTATAGGTTAGATACGATATAAACAAACTTGTTAAGAAATGAATAAGCCATTCTAAAAACTTCTACGTTTCTACAACTTATTGCGAAAAAATTCATTTACTCATATGCATCTGATATAAAATATATTATTTTCTAATTAAAACTTTTCAACATAATTAAAATTTATTATTTTCATGTATTTTAAAATTTATGTTGCTGGAACGTTTACAATCATAACTAGAGCATATACATATTTACTAAAACGTAGACACATTATAGTTAAAATTACTTAAAACTTTTTTTACTTAAAGCTTTTCTCTTATTTTAAAACTCTTTTTTACCTAAAGTTTTTTTCTTATTTTAAAACTCTTTTTTACTTAAAGCTTTTTCTTATTTTAAAACTCTTTTTTACTTAAAGCTTTAAAAAAAAAACTCTGTATTACTCTTAAGACTTTTATTATTTAAAATTTCTTTTAAGATTAATTATTATATGTATGCTTTTCTCTCTCTCTCTTATAAATAAACTTATTTACTACTAAAAAAATAAGGAAATGGAATAAATTACTCATTGTGCGTATTTATTACATAGTAATTAGAATATACGAGAAAATGCGTGTATTACTTAAATCCTTTCTCTCTCTCTCTCTCGTTTAAATTTAAATATTCCGCAATATTTGTGGTATGTGATACTGGTTGTTTAATTACATTTCAAAGAAACACTTTTACACAATTTGCTATGTTGCATTTCAATTATATTCTTTTATTTTTGATTCTGTGTTTATATACATATATATTAGATTTGTTTCTTATTTTACCTTCAGTGCTGTAGTCATTATAAATGACTGTAACTTATACGAACAAAAGAAAAAAAAATTTTAAGTACAATAAAATGTTGCCAAAAACAATTATCAAATGTTAATGAAATTTTTTTATAGTTTAAATTGTCGTAATTTAAGACATTTGGAGAAGATAAGCAGATAAAAATTTGTTTGGAACTATTTAATTCAATGTTTCTCTTACAGCATATTTTTACAGATTTCAACACAATTTTTAACGTTCATGACGCTAATTGCTCATAACTCATTCTTATCAAAATGTATTGAACTAATTTTAGCTCTGAATAAAAGTTTTCTTAAATAATTTTGTAACCATTTCAGTTCAACATAAAAAGAATTATATCTTGAATTATAATTATTGTAGTTATAAAACTTAACATGGCCCAATAAATTTATTTAAAATATATTTACAATAAAAAAAAGCATCTGAATGAAATAAATCAGAATCTAATAATAAAAAAATTAGTGGATTTAATTAAAATTTCGAAGAATTGCATGAATAATTGAGGAAAGGTAGATATATTTATTTAATACTCAAAAAATCTGTATTAAAAGGGAAAGACCTATAATTTATTAACTTTACTATTGAAAAAGATTGAGATGATTATATACTTTGTAATAAAATTGATGCGCGTAGAAATTCTTTATTTTTAACCTTCTTTTTCTTATTTTTTTTTTAATGAAAAAAATATATGAAAATTAAAATTAATAAAATGGGTGAAAAGAGATCATTTTTAAAATGAATTAATCTCGCATTCTTCTACTTAAAAATAAAATTTAGATGCAAATTAGAGCACAATTTAACACGAGAGCAAAAAAAATTGGCATAAAAGATATTTAATTTTTAAAAAAGTATTACTTTTCCTCAAAATGTATCATATTGCCTGCATGTGTTGGTACATGTGTGTATATTTAAATGCAAGAATTGAAAGTGCAAGAAACACGTCTAATTCAGGATCATACGAAAACTTCTAATCGATCTAATTATCATATTGAAATATGTAATAAATAATCAATTAAAAGCCTTCAATTTTACAAATTTACTGAGTAATTTAAATGCATGTCGTAAAATCCTGCATACAGCACCGGTGTATAACGCGCATCTATGCTTTCAAGCTACAGTTTTTAATTTTTAGGTATATTCGCCGTATAGCACGCAACCTTTTTTTTTTTTTTTAACAGAGAAACCTCGAATGTATGCGTGGAATGCTCTCATGTTTTGAAATAATTTATTCGAGGTATTATCTCAGACTTTTGAATAAATAGTTAGAACTACAACCCTTTAAGTTCATTAGGTATGTCAATTCTTTAAAATAAACAGCATTCTGATGTACGTAGAAGTCTAATTTTCTTAATGATCATTTCTTTTTTTTATTTTTGAAGCTATCATTTTTATACCCGGCGTATAATTCGCACCCATAAATTTCAATCATTTTTTTTTTTTTTGTGTTAAAAGTGCGCATTTACGCCGGATTATACGGTAATTCAAAAATTTTAATACTTTTACTCCTGTATCAAGTTTTCCTTGTTTTGTTCTAATTTTACTTTTATTCTGAATGCATACAATATATTCATAGTTACTGATAAGCGTATACCTACCTATATTATAAAACAATTGTCTAAATTTATTAATAAAAAAATTGTCCAAGAGTTTAATAGTTAACTTTAAACTAAAAATTTACATGTACAATGTAACAATGTCTGTTTTATGATGTTTAATTCGAAGTTTGTTAAAAAAAAAAAAACCTAAGAAATTTAATATAATTTTCTGTTTACACTATCTCTAAAATATTTTTCGTAATTTAACAAATGAGAAATTGAAAGTAAATTGAAAGTTTATATACTACGTTATTCATCCAGCGGAATTTATTGAAAGGAAATGCGCTTATATAAATTTAGCAAAGTAACTCAGCTACAATCGGAGTATAAAATGATCAAGATGGGGGGAAAAAAAACAATAATTTCCTTAAAATGTTTTATAGAAATATCTGTGATTCTTTTACAAATATATTAGATTATTTTTACTTCGTTAAAAATTGTTTGATGCATTTGATAAATAAATTCCAATTTTTCATTTTAAAATATTGTATGATTAATAAAATAATTTTCAAAGATACATTTTAAACAAAGTGATACTTTTGTTTAATATACACATTATGATGATAGATTTTAAAAGCTGTTAGTGAAAATTATTTGAAACTGTTATGGCTATTGACCTGAAGTGTGTTCCCTAGCATTGGAATAACATAAAAAATCTAACACAATTTTTAAACTTAAAGTAATCCTAAGAAATTCCAATAACGTTTTAAAATCATTATTGTGTACAACAACAATTTCTATAAGTCAACAAATCCGCTAAGCAATCTCGATTATAGTCATTGCTAATTTTTCTAAAACTCAATTTTCTTAACTTTTATTACTTCTGGAAACATATCTGAAGATCACAATAATTAAACTAACATTCAACTTTCAAATGAATTTATGGTTTATATCTGAACATCTATGATAAAATAGCAATTTTTATATCTTTAGAGAATAAGAAGAGAATGATTATATTAGAACAAAAAGTATTAATCAAAATGCGTAAAAAACTCACTTTACAAATGTACAAGTTGGCAAGAAACATCTACAACAGTCCATGCTATAACGTGGCCCAATCTCCAATATTGAAAAATTCATCATTCTCGTCGTCTTCAAACATGGGTGGACTCCTCGAATCTCCCATCAGAATAGTCACCGGCGACGGAGTCGTGCAATACGACGGAGAAGAGGAGGAAGAAAACCCTTCGAGAGAAGCAGCCCCAGTACTGTCTTTATCGTCAAAACCAATCGCCTCTTGAAGTCGTTTGATGTATTCTATGGCACATCGCAGAGTGTCCACTTTGCTTAGTTTTTTGTTGGCCGCACTATTATTGCTAGACCGAGACTTACTGGGCGGCCCCGACTGGACAACCATGTGGGGCGGTATGTGGTCACGAAGATTCGCGAAGCCCATGTTTACCAGACACACTCGCTTTCGTTCTCTAGCGTTCCTTCTGGCCACAGAGCGGGCTTGCTGCTGGGGCGTACGTGGAGTTGAGCCCCTCCTCACCCTGCGACGGGGACCAATGGGTTCTTTGTCTACGCCCACGCGGTCCAATGGGAGAAGCAGTTTGTGCGTGGGAGGATCGGATTCTGACTGGTTGGACAGGCCGCTGCCTTCCGGCGTTTCATCATTCGATGACGTGAGAAGGTGGCTGTAACAGGTGGTTGATCCATTGTTGAAGTCTGGGATGGAAATTGCGAGGTCCTCCATGGTGTTGACCGTTAGGTGAAAGAGAAAAGAATAATTGAATGATGTAAACTGTTCTTTTAATATGCTCGTTCTACATTTAGTTCCATTTCGTGGTAAAAGTTCTGTTAAATCTTATTTTCGAATGGAAGTAAATAGAAAGATGAACGACTGGAGAGATAATTGTCCAGTGTTAAATCCTAGGCTCGAAAAGTTCTTAATAGAGTTTTAAAATGCTTATTTTCTCAAACTCGGAAGAGTAATATACAACTCAGCAAAATCAAAATTTTTGTTTTCAAACGCGCTACAGTAACTCAATAGTGGCGAATTTCGTTTTGTATCGAACACTTTCAATTTCGAATGTTTTGCCTTTCGATATATTTAAATAACAACCACTATCGGTCCGAAGCAACAAAATCGAAAATTGCCGACTTCTAAGTTTAAATGCCAGGAGAAACGGAAGAGAATTTTTGCGGAATCACTGAAATTCCCAGAAATAGAAAGTATCGAATTCCACGGCAGGGAGAATCTGTCCCACTTTCGACGAAAGGCGCTCGGCTTCAAGTGATCTTTTGGCCCTGGTCCTGCCGCTTTATGTGGCCGCTAACGGTCATTACGTATACCTGAAAAAAGACAGGTTTTCTTTCTCTCTCCCCTCCGTTCGCGTATCCTTTAGGGGTGGAGATGGCCAACTCCTCTTCTTCCCCCCTGCGTGGCACGTGACGTAATGAGGCGCCCACCTTTGACTCGTCTCGTGTACCTGGAGGGCCAGGAGGGGTGGACGGTCTCGGTCATTGTTAATTGTCGGCTGCGCGTTTTCCTGGAATGATATCAGTCCCATAAAGGGAGGGGGAATGTTTTGTCTTTGAGGAAGAACACATTCCAAAATTGAGTTCTATCTTTCCCCTCCCCTACCTTTATCTATTCTTCTGTCGTTTGTTTTCCAGTTGTGATTGTTCGCTTTTATTTAGATAATAGATAACTGAATCTCGAGTATGAAAAAATTAATTAACTGACATATAATAGGCATTTTTTAACAATCAATTTCTATATAGTGTATTATTTTGAAAAGAAATGATTAATTATCAGTAATCATAATGTTAAGATAAAAAACGCAATTTTATTTTAAAAATTACGATATACCGTAATATATGTGGTCCTATATAATTCGAAAATATCTTGGGAATTTTAAATATAAAATTAGTTTTTAAAATTTACTATATTTAATTGCTTAAATTGATTATTTTAATGGGAATTTCAATTTTAAAAATAGAGTGAAATATTTTCAAATTTTTTACTAAATTCGTTTGATTTTTAAAAAATAAAGGTCCAGTTATAATGATAATTGCTTTTATGCGTTGCAGTGAACGTGTTAGATGCTTGGTATCGTAAATTTAGAGGAAAATTTACAAAAAACCGTTCGAGAATCTTATTTGTTTTCCTTTTCTTCTACCCTTCGTAATTCTCATTTCATTTGTTTTTTTCTCCTTTTTCTTTTTTTCTCACCACCCCCTTTACTCTCTCTCTCGTTTTCTTTTATCTTAAAATAGTTTACTTCTCCTTTACTTATTTACATCAGATTTAAAGCATTGAAAAGACTAGTGTTTTAAAAATGAATACATTGTGCTAAAAATTTTTTTAAAGTGCATGTTTAAATTTTTTTTTTAAAATAGCAGATAATCTAAACATATCCTGAAAATTCGATAACAAAAAATTAAAGACATTTGTAGAATATTAAGAAAGATTCAAAAATCGTCACATTTAAGGTTACTTGGTCGGTTTGAACAGAAGTAGCTTTTTACTTTTTCCAAGTTACTTTTTCCAATTCCATCCCCATGAATCTTATCCAAGCCCTTCAAAATATTGGATTTCTGTTGAAATATTATTGTGTGTATCTTAAGAAAATATCATTAATTGGAATTTAATTTACTTGTTTTTTTTAATTTTTATTTATTTTGACGACTTGC